>CAKAOH010036396.1:0-45544 GCA_916701665.1 Sebastiscus tertius | reverse complement strand
AATTGATGGCCATTCCCATGTTCTATTATGTCTCATAAGTTGTTGCAGCAATTTTTGGGTTGATACCATTTGTTACACAGATTTGGTGCTAAATTTAACCCCTTGCCATTCCGACCTCTTTTTTAGGGACGGGGGTGGAGGACAGGGGGTCTTTAGGGGGAGATAGCAGGTCAACAGTAGATGTCACATAGAAGTGGTGTATATCATCTTGAAGCTGGGAACCTGAAGATTAATTTGAGATGCACTGTGTGTCAAGTTGTTCTAGTCACAAATCAGAAATAAACACAAAATTAAATAATTAATTAAATTAAAAAAAAATAGTGTATAAGGGCTTAGAACATTATGATAGAAGAAGAAGAAGAAGAAGAAGAAGATTATTTATTTGTTATTAATAAAAAAAAAAAAAAAAATTAAAAATAATGAAGCCAAGAACCAGATGTGGACGGGCCTGTGGCACACGAGCCATTCCCTGGACCTGAGCCTGCTCTGACTATGTACAGGTATGGATAAGGTGAACTACGTGACCATACTTGAATGGACACAGCCCGGTCTCATCTCACATTCATCACCATTTACTCTCTGATCACATATAAACTACATCACTGCCCAAAGGCAAGACAGATGCTTTCAAATGAAGTCACGCATGTTAATGTCAACGCTAAAAATGTGTCCATTTAATGTCCTTCTAGCATGGCGTGAACATTATTATAAACATTATGATAGAAGAAGAAGAAAGGCACTTTATTAATCCCTGTTATATACAGGACACACACATGCACAAACAAGACCTATGTATCCATGTATTAATGAGAGAGACGTCAGAGCAATAAAGTGCCTTTCTTCTTCTCCTGACAGGCGCCCCGAGCAGTTGGGGGTTTGATGCCTCACTCAAGGGCACCTCGGCCCAAGAGGCAAACTGGCACCTCTCCAGCGACCAGTTCACACTCAGTACTTTGTCCATGCGGGGGATTTGAACCGGCGACCCTCTGGTTCCCAAGCCAGGGGTAGAGGACAGGGGATTTTTAGGGGGGAGATAGCAGGTCAACAGTAGATGTCACATAGAAGTGGTGTAGACCATCTGAAAGCTGGGAACCTGAAGATTAATTTCAGCTCAACACTGTGTGTCAAGTTAGGGTATCCATAGAAATAGTATCCATATTTAGCGATTTCCCAACAAGCTATATAGCATGACATGAGCCTGCTACAACCTCTGAAAGACAGAATAGCAGCCGGGCCGTCAGTGTTTTAAGGGGTTAACCATTTTTTTTTTTACCAATGGAGAATTGATGAAAACAATGATAAAAAATACCTACAAAATACCACATTTAGACACCAAGACCTTGAGGAACACCATAGAAAAAGCCATGCTGTGATTTGGTATTGAAAACGTTTGACATTTGGAGATTTCTCCAAGAATTGTATTTTTTGGCAATTTTTGGGTATTTTCATGGCAAGCGCTTCTGTTCTGGAAACTGTCCATAAATCCCCTTACTGTCAATCTGCATAGTAAAGCCATCCATCCTCTGAATGCTCTAGGTCTTTAATTTGTGGTTGTAAAGTTTCATGAGGCTGTGATTATCTTAGAGGTCACCACAGGTCATTTTATACAGTGAGGTCAAATAATACAAAAAATGGTCGCACTACAATGAAATGGCTACTATGGGGACTAACATCATCACACATGAATACAAGTGGGCTCATTGGATCCACAAGAGTCTCAGCTTTACAGTGATACCCAGTTTATGTGATTCCAAGACTGTTAAGGGACCCCAGTATGCAGAAATATTCAAACACATGTTTTTTTTTTTTGCCCCAAACTGCATGTGATTATCATAAAGTGGGCATGTCTGTAAAGGGGAGACTCGTGGGTACCCATAGAACCCATATTTATTCACATATCTTGAGATCAGAGGTCAAGGGACCCCTTTGAAAATGGCCATGCCAGTTTTTCCTCGCCCAAATTTAGCATAACTTTGCAGCGTTATTTAGCCAACATGCTACCATGCCCTGGATACCAATTTATTCTCTAGGTTTTTTTAGTTTGATATGATATCTGAAGCTTCACTCTCGCTCTAAAATTGAACCTGCTACAGCCTCTGAAAGACAGGAAAGTTAGTCTTAGAGGATTAATCATGGCTATATTTATGATTTGTTGTATTTTTGTTCTAATTAGGGCACAGTAGCGGCGGGCTATATCACAATCAGTTGCTGCAATTTGTGCTGGATTCACTTGCCTCTGGTAAGAAAACATCACCAAGATACAAAACAACAACATGAAAATCAATATAAAGCCAGAACTCAGTCCTTCAAATCTGTGCCAGCCTCCCCGAGCATGTTAAATCTTCATGGATAGCAATATACTGGCACAGATTAATTTCTGTGGACAGGGGAGTGGGCCTCGCTCCTTTTTCCTGGAGGATTGGAGATGGGTCAGAGATGATTTTTGTGAGCCAGTACAGTAGTCACCACTAACTCCTCACAGCTGGCCTGAGGGAGCTGGTGCTTGTCTGACTCCTACAACCTTCATACCGCAGACGTACTTTGGGTTTTAGTGGTATAGACAGGTTTATACCTCTTCCAATAACCATCACTCTGTCAGGAGCAATAGAGGTTATAAATAGAGACTCTCAAACACCTAAGTGCACACAGCACCCGAGAGATGGTTTTACTTTGTGTGATTGCAAGCCTATAATCTGTGACAGACTTCTGCTCCGCTATTTTTTTTAATGATCAGGATTAGAGCTTTATGTGCATCTGGGAGGGTAACAATGATGGACTGCTACAGTTGTACTATATTACATCATGAGAGAGTATGAAAAGGTTTCATTAGAGGATTGGAAGGGAAAAGGTGGGATTGTTAGTGAAGCTCCTTTAGCTTTGTATAGTGACAGGCATCCACTCGATATTTTCCTGCTAAACTCTGATGAGGTGGTGTGTTAACGGCCCGCCGCTATGGATTTTCAGCAGAATTGATCGCCCAACTTATTGTGGGCAAATATAGCAGGCCCTGAGGAATTCAGTAGGGCTATGCAGCCTTGAGTTTTAGTTTTAAGGAAACATTTCTAGAGGCAGAGCAGAGAGATACAGAACACCCTCAGTGTTTGAAAAGAAAGCAAGAAAAATATAGCTTTATGTAGGCCAACAAACTTTATGGAATCATTAAAGCTGCAGTAGGTAGAATTGGATGAAATATGTTTAAAAAAAGTTATTTTTGTAAAACGTTACGTCACTATATCCTGACAGTAGTGCACAAGACAGGTAATGTGAAAAAAAATCATGTGCCTCTGTGTCCTTCAAGATTTCACAGACCGCAGGAAAACAACCAATCAGAGCCGAGCTGGAGCCTGTCGTCTCTGAGCAGCTGTCAATCTCTTGCAAACTCTGATCAAATGGTCAAACTAGACAGCGCTGATCAAATATGAATTAATATTCTGTTACTGAAATGCCTATTTCTTGTAGTGTACTGTTAAGCTGTAAAATGAGAAAGTTTGCTCCGTCTGGTGGGAGGTGCTTTGTATTTCCTCAACAGATCTTAACATGGCTGTCGGGTCACAAACTTTCTCAGTTTGCGAGTGATTGACAGCTGCCTCAGATGAATGAACAGCCAGTAGGAACGCTCTCTCTCTGAAATGACCTGTGGTTGGCCAAAGTCTCCCGTTACGGGCTAGATTTTTTAAAGCCTGAAAACAGAGCCATGAGGAGGTGCAGCAGTCTAGTTTTCTCTCAAAACACTTGAATTACAATATGCTGAAAGGTTATTATGTATTTTTTGCCCAATGATGCCAAAAATATTATGCCCCCTGCAGGTTTAAATAAAATTAAAATAAACAAAATAGTATTGCTTTGCTCCGGTGTAGGTAACTCTTATCTGTTTCTCCAAGCTGGGGGCACGCCGACCGTCATCTACTGCAGATAATACACCGACTATGAATAATACAACCCCACTTCAAAACACCCAAACTATCCCCTTAAATATGTAGCTCAAACTTTCATAAGGAGGTAAGATGTCTGTATCTCACGCCTACATGTCAGGAGCTGAAACTTTTTAAATATGAAATGAATCTTTCAGGAAAATGATATTCTAGTGTGATGTAGTTCTGGCATCTGGTTTTCAGCTCTACTGTAGGGGAAAGAAGTAGACTTCCATATGTCCAACCATCAATCAGTTATTTTTAAAGCTCTGTCTGCCCCCTTCTCGCGGCTGTGAATGTATCGCTCTGGATCACTGTCTTGCATCTTTAACTTCTGGGAGGCTTTGAAAACCTTCTGCGAAAGCTTCAAAGTGACTTTTCTTTCTCTGATATTATATCTAAAAATGATCAGTTCTCTGGGGTTGTTTCGAGGTCTATTTCTGGTATTTAACATAAAAATTTGTTGTCAACCAGTTTTCTCGGGATCCTCGTTCAGGAATCGTTGTTGGTGGGCCCAGTTTCTGCTGAATTCTGCCATTTTTTGACCTTTCTTTGTCGCGGTGACAGAGGCTAACGATGTACACGCTTCACACTGAATTCTGAAAGAGGTGTGTGTAAGGGTGAGCTGGGATCACCTTGCTGAGGCAACTTTTAAACGTTTCCTCCACAGGAAGCAGATGAGGAGAACTTGCAATTTTGACAGGTAATGCCTTTCCAGAACTTTTCTGGTTTTTGAACAATACCCAGGATGGCGACAGGGCTGCCCTGATTCAACTATCTAGTGTTATAATGTAAGTGAATTTAGGTGAAACTTCTGTTTTAATCCTTTCATATCTTAGCGCAGCCTTTGTGTGGCCACATTCTTTGCTTGGCATTAAGTGCGCTGCTGTAAATTGGTTCAGCTTCTATCTTTCTCCATACTGTACAACCTTTTTCTGTTCAAATTGAAAACTCGTCAGACAGTAATCCTCTGCAGACAATAACAGGGGCAGGGTTCCGCAAAAGTTCAGCCTAAGGTCTTTCACTTTGTTGCATTCTCTCTTTGCTCCACTTTTTATAAGATATTCATAAGTTACCACACAGTCAAATCTCATAGTAGACAGAATTTTGCATTTAATCTTTGACATATAGCCATAGTCATGTCTGCAAGATGCTCATTTCGAAGTGTGATATTCTTCTTTAAACGTTTTTGTTCTCCACATCCATGCTTGGGAATTTGGCATGTAGCCTAGTCCTTAAACCTGCAGTATAGGCAGAATGTTTTTGGCATCGTTGGGCAAACATTCCATAATAACATTTCAGCATATTGTAGTTCAAGTGTTCTGTGAGAAAACTAGACTTCTGCACCTCCTCATGGCTCTGTTTTCAGCCTTTAGAAAGCTAGCCCGTAACGGGAGACTTCGGCCAATCACAGGGCATTTCAGAGACAGAGCGTTCCTATTGGCTGTTCATTCATCTGAGGCAGCTGTTAATCACTCGCAAACTGAGAAAGTTTGTGACCCGACAGCTATGTTGAGATCTGTTGAGGAAATACTAAGCACCTCCACTTGACATCAAATGGTTAAGGTTAGGCATTGACCTTGAATAGTAAAGGTTAGGCATTGACCTAGAATGGTTAAGGTTAGGCATTTACCTTGAATGGTTAAGGTTAGGCATTGACCTCGAATGGTTAAGATCAGGCATTGACCTTGAATGGTTAAGGTTAGGCATTGACCTTGAATGGTTAAGGTTAGGCATTGACCTTGAATGGTTAAGGTTAGCCATTGACCTAGAATAGTCAAGGTTAGGCATTGACCTTGAATGTTTAAGGTTAGGTATTGACCTTGAATGGTTAAGGTCAGGCATTGACCTTGAATGGTTAAGGTTAGGCATTGACCTTGAATAGTAAAGGTTAGGCATTGACCTTGAATGCTTAAGGTTAGGCATTGACCTTGAATAGTAAAGGTTACGCATTGACCTTGAATGATTTAGGTTAGGCATTGACCTCAAATGGTTAAGGTTAGGCATTGACCTTGAATGGTCGAGGTCAGGCATTGACCTTGAATGGTTAAGGTTAGGCATTGACCTTGAATAGTAAAGGTTACGCATTGACCTTGAATGATTTAGGTTAGGCATTGACCTCAAATGGTTAAGGTTAGGCATTGACCTGGAATGGTTAAGGTTACGCATTGACCTGAGTTTTTTCAATTTGTGCATTCCTTCTAGATACGACCCAATGAAAATGTTAACAAAATGATGTTAAGCAGGTGTAATGTTTACCTTGTTCATCGTATTAGTTTAGTGTGTTAGCATCCCAACAGTTGCCAATTAGCACTACATAAAGTACAGCTGAGGCTAACAGGGATGTCATTAGTTTCACAGATGTCCAACATTGCACTTAGCGTAAGTCCGCTAGCATGGCTACAAATGTAGGCTTCCTGTCCCCCATTACACCATCTCATATTGTACTGAAATCCTACCAAACTCTCCCTTCTGTGATGCTGAGCGTAACTCCAGATGTTCATGTAAAGAGAGTTGGATATACTGCTGCATACTTCAGTTACAAATCCAAAAGTGAAACTGTCACTGTTGTCACTGTCACGTGAAAGTGTTGTTGTTCAGAGTCTCGAATTCTATTTTACACAACTGTAACTCTCTCTATTCCTGCTTCAGTCAAACACCTCTCCAACATCTGGCAGCTGTTAGGATTTTAACACGCTGACAGAAGAGATCATCTCTCCATTTCCCGTTGGTTTCATTATTGATGGGTGTTTGTCAGCACAGATGGATTGAGTGGCTTCCTGCTGAGTCCGTCGGCTAAAAACGCAACCGTGAACTCATGATGCTCTAAATCTTCCCTGGAACCTTTGTCGTATGTCATCCTCCCGTCCTCCCAATATCTGTCATGTCATTTTCATGTCTCTTCTCAGCACTGAACAGTCCAATTTCTCACAACAAAAACATTTAAAAGCACACATCTCTTGTTTTTACGAACCTCCCCAGTCATTAGAAGCTGAATCATCCCTGATGAATAAATTCCAAAAAGAGCTTTCTCCATGGATTTTATATAATCAATGACCTTTTCGGTGTGTTCCCCTTTTACTTTGTCTAATTCTAGGTAATTTTGTCATGATGTTTGTTTATACCTTGTTCTTTAAAATGCTGTCCAAATAAAATTATAACATCCAAATAATTTCAAACCTTGGGGATCCAAAAGCCCTAATAAAGATCACTGTTGTTTAATAAAAGTATAATGGAAATCAGCCATGGGTGATGGAAAAGTTAAAACAAATTGTATTAAAAACCTATAATTATAAAAAAATATATAAAATAAAATAAAACAAAAATAAGACACAAATTGACCTACTATCCTCTTAAGGCAATTTTCAGTGTCAGTCAGTGTCCGACACAAAACACTAACACATATGACCTTTATAGTCATGTTTCATTTGCACATTTTTTTTATTAAAGGAAAGGTCAGAAAGAGAAAAAGCAAGTCATATATAATGTATTATTGTTGTGAAAGAAACCCGACAGGGCGATGCCGCACGGAGGGGTCTCTCATTTTCCTGAAGGGGTTTCTTTCACAACAATGACCCACTAGCTGTACATTATCCCACTTATTACATGGCTACTTACTGAAGAAATCAATAATTTGACACAAAAACGGTCCGCCAGAGTCCGTATTGCACCCATGGCAACGGTCTGTTATACATAGCAACGGTCTGCTATACATACCAACGGTCTGTTATACATAGCAACGGTCTGTTATACATAGCAACGGTCTGCTATACATACCAACAGTCTGTTATACATAGCAACGGTCTGCTATACATACCAACGGTCTGTTATACATAGCAACGGTCTGCTATAAAGAAATAACAGACCGCAGAACGCTGTGATTGACCAATCAGAATCGA
The DNA here is from genome assembly GCA_916701665.1 of Sebastiscus tertius. NCBI lineage: Eukaryota > Metazoa > Chordata > Actinopteri > Perciformes > Sebastidae > Sebastiscus > Sebastiscus tertius. The sequence continues at coordinate 37,734 of CAKAOH010036396.1, read as the reverse complement.
GTATTCAACACAGCCGTGTAATAAACAGAAATAAAATACATGTTCAGGTGAGGTAGAAACCCACCACGACCTTATCTCAAAAACCCCAAGACAAAAATAATTTATAAATAAAAACAATGCAAAATAAAATAGAAATTCACATGCATATCTTTTACATGCCTAATCACATCATATTTTTGAAAGTTAGGCTGCTTTAGATAATGGCAAAAAAGGATTATTCAGTCCAAATGCTTTTTGACAGCAAAGCACTTTTGAGTCTCATTCTGTATATAGATAAAAACAGAGAATCAGTCAATAATACAAGTTCATATTCCATAATTGGACTCCATGGTATTTTCTATTGAAATTGAATTCACTATCCTCGAGATACTACAATACATTGGTAGGTAAAGGTTATTGATTTGTCTAGTTATGTGAAAATGAACGTGAGAAAAAAAGAAACTTTTAAAGCTTTCTGGCAGGTCTCAAGTACTTCACTTTAAAATGAAGGTAGAAAAGTGGAGAGATTGCAGCACATGATTCTGAGAAAGTTGCTATTCTGACAAAACGTTTCTGCAGCAGTAGAATTTTATGAAGATACTGTATGTGGGGAAAGCTCTTGCCCATACAATATGACAGTGCAATAATCTCCTATTGTAAAGTAAACTAAAAAGGTCAAAACTAAAGGTCAAAAATGAAGATCTCTCAGTTTGAAAATGAGTTAAAGGGACTGTATGTACGTTTTTACACGTATAAAGGTTTTTAATAGTTTTTTATTGGCAATGTGTGAACAGACTGTAACCTCACCAAAATAATGAGACCTTCCACCACTTTCTGGGTTTCCTCTACCAGCCTGAAGATTGCTTTTAATGTGAAGAATGCAGGCCGTTTTTTCTGGGTTCTTCACCTTAAAAGCAGTCTACAGGCTGAAAGAGGAAACCCATAGAGTAGCGGAAGGTCAAATTTTTTTAGGTTAGGTTACAACTTGTTCACAAAAAACTATTAAAAAAACATTTATATGTGTAAAAATATGCATACATGCCCTTTAATTAAGAGGTGAATGGTTTTTAAAAAAGATTTTTACCTCCATCAAGACATCCAGTATAGGTTCATGAAGTATAGGTCCATGAAGTATTATGTAACTGTTGTAACAGCTTGTATAAATTGGTATGTTCTGCGCACCTTAGGAGAGACGTACAGTGTTATTAAAAGACATTTCCAAGTGGGATCTCGTACTGTAGAGGAACAAACGGACGAGACCCGGAACTGAGCTCTGCGGGACTTTTTTTAAGAGCCGTGTGCCTCCGAGAGACGAATTGTCTAACAGACAAAGGTCTATTAGAAAGACGGGATCGGAGACAGCTCGGTGCTGAACCAGATACCCACCTCAGTGCTTAAGTGACTTGATTAAAATTTCATGATCAAATCTCAAATGCTGCTCTAAGGTCTAAAAGAAGTAAGAACAGAGCACTCTCCTGGCTGCGCCCCATTTAGTACGTTTCAGTTTAGGAGGGATACAGTGTGCTCTGAGGTCATCGGGGGAATTTTATCAAATTTAATGTGAGGTCTTGTTGACCTGCAGTACTTATTGCCATTATATGAATTGATCCTGAATGAAAGACCCATTGTGTTAGCATCGATTCTGCTGACTTTGAATGCATTAGTCAGAATGGCTTGATTGAAAAAGCACAATTAAGTAGCTGTTATACATGTAGTATCGGACAAAAAGGTGAGCATAAGTACCGTCAGTTCTAATCAAGTACATTCATGTCATGTTGTATTTCCATCTCTCCTTTATAAGCGATGATTAGCCCATAAGGCATTTAATGCAAATAGTCCCAGGATGAAACACCTCTCATCCTTGTTTACATAAATTTGAATAAGCGTGGGTCACTGAACAAGCTGTGAGGTATAAAGTTCACGTTGTGCCTTGAGAAATGTTGAACTATAGCACCAGTCTGGATGAATTCATCAAAAAACAAAAGCAAAAAGAGGCCTGGGTGAGGGTTAAAACTGCAGCTAATGTGCGAAGATGTAAAGTTAATATTGCAGATTAATGCACATGAAAGAATATAGCATCAACTTGTAGGCTACATATGACATTTTGTCAATAAAGGTTCATGCACCGAGATTTTGTAGCACCCTGACATTGGCTCTTGCAGACTATACAATGCACAATAATTGGCGTGAGTGTTGTGTTGATGTTCATTTCGCTGGTTATGAAACTGTCAGTGATGGCTGTAGCTTGTTCAGGCGAACCCCAACAGACTTTATCTCACACTGCCAGAGATAAGTCTGACAAAGTGCCACAGGTAAGGGGGGGGTCAGTGGTGTGACATGCCATTCTGAAGGCCTGTAATTTCCTGAAAGAATTGACTGGTTTGAAACAGTGTTTTCGTTATTCTTGGCTGTTGTCAACTGTTTCACAATGTCCACAAACATTCAACAGAAGTATGGTCAAAGTCAAACAAACTGTGGAATAGGCTACTTACAGCAGTTATATATAATTTATATATATGTATACTGTATATATATATATATATATATATATATACTGTACATGTAAACCTGCATTCATTGTTTGTTTGTTCTTTTTGGCCACTTGAGGGCATCGCAGCAAGCTGTTGTGTCACATATTATTTAGGGCTTAATGCTAAGTTAATGCGATAATAACGTGTTAACTCAAATTTGTTTTAAGTGCACTAATTTCTTTAACGTATTAACGCAACTTGAGATTTTTAGGTTGTAGAAGGCTCAGTTTTAAAGCTAAAGTGAAGATACTGCTATTATACAAATAACACTCTAAACTTAAGCTAAATTTTGGCGAGGAAAAACTGGCGTGACCATTTTCAAAGGGGTCTCCTTGACCTCTGACCTCGAGATATGTGGATGAAAATGGGTTCTACAGGTACCACGAGTCTCTCCTTTACAGACATGCCCACTTGATGATAGTGATGATAATCACAAGCAGTTTTGGGCAAGTCATAGTCAAGTCAGCACACTGACACACTGACAGCTGTTGTTGCCTGTTGGGTTTGAGTTTGTTATGATTCGAGCATATTTTTTTATGCTAAATGCAGTACCTGTGAGGGTTTCTGGACAATATTTGTCATTGTTTTGTGTCGTTAATTGATTTCCAATAATAAATATATACATACATTCGCATAAAGCAAGAATATTTGTCCACTCCCATGTTGATAAGAGTATTAAATTCTTGACAAATCCCCCTTTAAGGTACATTTTGAACAGATACAAAATGTGAGATTCATCGCGATTAACTATGAACAATCCTTCGATGACAGCCCTAATTAAAAGGTGATAATATGTCAGTGTTTACAGCTTGTTTCCATGTGCACTGCCCCCAAGTGGCCAAAATGTGTTAATGCAGGTTTAATTTGCGGCCGTAAAAGCAAAACAATGAGCTGAAAGATGCTAAAAAAAAAAAAAAAAAGCTCCATGTAGAGCTGAATGGAACTGCAGAGTTGGGTAATTATTCTCTATGTATAGATTTCTGGAAGTTTCACTGCAGTCCCTGAGAAAAGACTGACAAGCTGTATTTGATGAGACAGTCTTCAAACTGCTGGCTATAGCGGGCGCACAAGGAGATTGAACCTGCTACCTTGGCAATAGTATAGAAGCCCCGTATTCAAGCTCGCATACATAAGAGGGCTACCACAGCTACGGCAGCTGTTCACGGTGAGAGGGTTCAGACGACATGGCGGTGAGGGAGGTCACCACCAAGCGAGTGAAGACGCTGATCTATTCTGTGTGGCGGCATTCCACACAGCGCTGATCAGGAAACGGGACATTCCGACTATTATACCATCTACCAGTTTCTCCTTTCAACATTTGAGCCCGTATTGTTACGAAGGGTTATTAAATCAAGGTAAAGGCTGATGAAGTGGAACAAGCAATTAGAAAGTCAATCAAAGAGTAGCTCAAATCTCAATCTGCTCATTTGTATTAAGGCAGTTTAGTTGCCGTACATCAGAATGGCGCTCGGCGGTATTCAATTTAATGCAGTTCAGTCTTTATTGTCCCACATGGGCACATTTGTTCTGTAGGGCAATGCTTTCCAAGACAGCTTTGAAGAGGTTTCAAGCATTCTTAAAGGTATCACATCTCTGCTCTTTCTATCCATCATTAGGCTAATGAGGACTTCCATAGGGCAGTGATAATATGCAAAAGATGTGAAAAAATACTCCCTTAAAAGCCATTTTCTGGAATGAAAGTAAAAAGCTGTGAAGAAAACATAATCGTTTCTTGCGTATAGGGGTATTTTAGACTGAGTGGAGCTGTGCATGCATGGGATGAGAGAGTATTTTCCTATATGTAGTCTTGCAAATCTATTACTATAGGCTCCTGATTAAACCTGCAGTAGAAAGAATTTATTTGGCATCATTGGGCAAAAATTCCATATGAACATTTCAGCATATTGTAATTCAAGTGTTCTGAGAGAAAACTAGACTTCTGCGCCTCCTCATGGCTCTGTTTTCAGGCTTTAAAAAAATCTTTGGCCAATCACAGGTCATTTCAGAGAGAGAGCGCTCCTATTGGCAGCTGTCACTCGCAAACTCCAATCAAACTGTCAAACTAGGCAGCGCTGCTCAAATATGAATCAATATTCTGTTACTGTAATGCCTATTTCTCTCCTCAAATGTTTTCAGAAACATCTTGTAGTGTACTGTTTAGCAGTAAAATGAGAAAGTTTGTGACCCGGTAGCCATGTTGAGATCAGTTTAGGAAATACTAAGCACCGCCCACCAGCCCAACACTACAAGATGTTTCTGAAAACATCTGAGGAGAGAAATAGGCATTACATTAACAGAATATTAATTCATATTTGATCAGCGCTGCCTAGTTTGACAGTTTGATCGGAGTTTGCTAGTGATTGACAGCTGCCTCAGTTGAATAAACAGCCAATAGGAGCGCTCTCTTTCTGAAACGACCTGTGATTGGCCAAAGTCTCTCGTCATGGTCAAAATGTTTTAAAGCCTGAAAAACAGAGCCATGAGGAGGTGAAGCAGTCTAGTTTTCTCTCAGAACACTTGAATTACAATATGCTGAAAGGTTATTATGAAGTTTTTGCCAAATGATGCCAAAAATATTCTGCCTACTGCTGCTTTAAAAAGTCATTATAAAGCTGTTGTTTTTTGGGTTTTTTTACAAATCTGAGCGATGAATTAAAAACAAAAGAGTGACAAAGTGAGATGTTGGAGGATAAACACCAGCAAAAAGGATTTTTCACGACTTGGCAACCCCAGAATTGTTATTGTTCTTATAATTGGCTTATACCCGACTCATAAAGAACTTCTCATTATGTTCAATGATGATTTCTATGAGGCTATTTTCCGGTAGATTTGTGTTTGTCCTATATGGGCACATTGTATTGCGTATAGGGTGAAGTTTAAAGGCCTCTTTGACCAGGATTAAAGCGTTCTCTGTCTGTTTTTCTTTCTATACACTGTCAGCTCCCTGCTAATGAAGACTTTTATTCTGGAAAGAGCATTTTTTCCTAAAAACTGCATATAGGAAACTGTCAAAAGCTCAACCAGTAACTATCTGGCTCACTTCAAAGCTTCAAACCCTTTATGTTGAAAAGTTCTGTATTCTGCAGATAAAATATTCATTTTCCAGCATGCCGCTCTAGACTGTTTTAACTCCACCTCTACCATATTATAATTATTAACGAAGACTGTTATATATGCTGGTTATACTTATTGCTTTATGTTGGTTTTTCCATTATTGTGGGCAGCTCAGACTGATCCCAGGCCCAGGTAGGACAGAGGGGAGGCGACTGAAGCAGCTCGCCATCTCTGGCCACTTCATGACTTTTTAATGCTTTCTATTCTGTTTCTATTTTATAATTCAGCAGCAGGACAGCAAACCGCAGGGAGCTGATGTGTCATTAAGGAGGAGTTCAGATTGCGGGGCGACTGGCTTTTGACTCCATCTACTGGTCACTCACTCGGCTTCCATGTTAATGTGTACACACTCTGTGAAGTGGAAGAAATAAAAGAAAAAACAGTGTGGGGAAATATGTAAAATAGAAACGACTTCAAAGGGAAAAGGGGGGGGGGAGGGGGAGGCGGCAGGCTGAATAAAAATCAAAAATAATGTCCGGCCCAGGCGAGCAAGAGCAAAGACTTGAGCTCGCGCTCACACTGAGCTGTCTGGGTTTCCTCAGGTGACACGGCTGTAATCTCACAGCAGACATCACAGAGGAAGACCCGCTGTTCTTCTTCCTCTCCACCGTTGCCACCGCGCTCTCTCCTTCACCCGCCAACGCAACCATCAAAAATGCAAAAAGCGTGGCATGGAACCAAAAGTGGAACATGGCTCCTGGTGAGGGGGGATATCACAGTGGAGGAGATTAGCACTGGTAGTGGGAGTCTTACAGTCAGAGTACTGTATTAACAAAACCCCGCGGTGAGCACAGCAGGCCCTTCATGAATAGGGAGGGTGGTGAGGTGGAGGGGAGGTGTTCTGACAAACATTGGAGGAGAAGTTGTTATAAATTACTAAGTGAATCTTGTAGACTTACACACGCTCATTAATTGACCTAAAAACCCAGAACAGAAACAAATTACTGCCTGAAGAAAGAAAAATGTATTTCTGCTGACGCCGTTTTAAGCTTTGATTCAAACAATATGAGACATTTTAAAAAAAAAAAAAAAAAAAAAAAAAAAAAAAAAAAAAAAAAAAAAAAAGCACAACCCATTCCCACTTCATTAAAGTTTCATTTGAAGTTCTGAACACCTGTCTGACAGCCGTTTCCTGCATGGGGGAAGTCCTTCGCCACATGAAGTGGTGCATTTCACAGACTGGAAAAATGAGCAGTGAAAAGCCATGATTTAAGCTTTAAGGTATAACAAAAAGAGAGCGCCACCTACGGGAACTAAACTTCGTTAAAGGGGCACTCTAGTGATTTAGTATGCGTTCCAATACCCATACTACCGTACTATTTAGCATGTCAGAAAAGAGATTTAGTATGTCCCACTGCATAGTATGTCAAATGCAGTATGCCAAAAATACCAGGATGTCCTATACTGCGTCCGGTCCCTATTTTGCAGTATGTAAGCCAGCATGATTTTCTAGCTACTCTGACCCACAATCCTCTGTTGCAGCGGATATATCGGTTCCTTCAGATGAAACTCGTGAGCTCGTGTTTATAACATGGGAAGTCGTGTACGCGATATGCTTGGCGTTCAAATGGTAAGGTTGTAAGAACACCGCTGGTAAGCAACGGCAATATTAACGTTACTGTCGGCATCTAGAAGCCACAGAGGCTAACAATTTAGCAAGCTAACAAGTGGGTAACATAATGCAGTAAATGCAAAGGCATAATGACAGAGGAAAAAGATTAGGCAGTTGGCAATATCAACATTTTCCTCAGAGATATTATAAAATTACCAAAAAAAACAATATACAACTAAAATTAAAATATATTCACTTATTATGTACCGAAAAATGAACTTCGATGACCTCCGCCATTTCTGACGCCAACAAACACGTCACAACTCGTGAACTCTGAGCTTTCAGAAACTTTTCGCTTCCGAGGTCGTAAATACAACAAGAGGCGGGGCGTTCATATGGACTCTTCTCGTGAACACGGTAAACACGACCCCATTTGAAGGCACCATATGAGCAAAAGAGGGTAAAAGTTCAAGGCCAAATGTTATACTGAAGTGGTTTGTCCCAATTGTACGCATACTGCATGCAAAAGTACACATTTTGTGAGAGAAGCTGCAGTGTGTACTAAAAGTAAAAAGAAAAAGTATGTGATTTGGAACGGTATTGCTCCGATAGACTGTATATAAGAAGTGGACATAGTCACTATGATGTCACCCATTACAATACAATCAGACTTCTTTTTGCAACCAGAGGAGTCGCCCCCTGCTGGCTATTAGAAAGAATGCAAGTTTAAGGCACTTCCTCATTGGCTTCACTTTTCAGAACTGGAGGTTGCCCTCTGATTGCTCCTCCATAAAGTTGGGGGTCTCACAAGAGACAAAGAACTGTAAAAACTGAAGCAGCAGAATGAACCAATAGCATTTTCAGACTTTAGTAAGCTCCTCCAGAGCCATAGAAAACATTATTAAACTGTTTTCACGTATTCCTCATGACGAGAAAACAGACCTTTAAAGCATGCGTAAAATTAGTGGAATGCACCTTTAACACAAATTTCACATAATTTCAAAATTTTGGGTAAATTTGTAGTGTTATTTAGCCTACTTTGCGACAAGCTAGTATGACATGGTTGGTACCAATGGATTCCTTAGGTTTATCTTCACTCTCGCTATAAAACTGAGTGTTGTGTTCATTTTGACAGCCCTAAAAAAATAACAATACCTTTCAAAAGTATTATTTTTAACCAATTGAACAAAATAACAGACCCCCAAGCTTCATGTAAAATTGAATGGCAATATTTTTATTAAGTTAGGAAATCAACATATTTAAGAAATTTAATTATATACACTGGTTCTACTGTATGGATTTAAAAAAAGGACAAAAATAAGCTTGACACACCAAGCTAATACATGTTATAGACTTTGCATTTCACATACCCATAAATAGTGATTCAAAATGATAATTACAAATTCATAGCGTCCTCAATGTGCCTTAACCTCCCAGTATTTATTTGTTCACATCAAAAAAAGAAAAAAGAAAAAAAAAAAAATCATGAACACTGTCACTGAACTGTTCTTAAATATCTTAAAACTACACTATAAAATACATAAAGCATATCTACCATGTGTTCCATGGGAAACAAAGAAAAGGCAATGGTATAAGAAAATCATTTCTCATGAAATATTGGTAAGCCTTAAAATAAACTTTCAAGCGAAGGTCATTTACAACAGGTAAAAGAGGCAGGGTTTCACCGTTAAAGCAGTCAAATTACTCTAAACATTTGCTACTTTTGTTCAAAATATACAGAAAAAACAACATTGGTGCAAAACGCTTCAGTCAGAGCCGCCGGTGGCGCCGTGCACCACATTGAACGACTATGCTGAATTTTCACAGGCTGTAGCAGGTAAAGTGTTTTCGACAAAGGTGTTGTACAGTAGTGGCCGTTTGTAATACAGTAATCCAGTGTGTGTGACCCGCAGAGAACGTATGCACAGCTTCGATTACAGTGGTATGAGTGTTTCCTTAGTGTTCCTCTTTGTCCCTGCCTCTCTTCTCCTTCTCGTCCTGCAGGGCGGTGCCCAGCTTCTTGATGAGCACCGACAGAACCTTGTCCAGCGGGTCCATCACGCCCCTCTGCAGCCACTTGGGGATCGTGGTGCGGGCGTGGTGGAAGCCCAGTTTTTGCAAGATGTAGTCCACGCCCACCGGGTCGATCTTACGTCCTGTCCAGGAGATGAGCCTGAAGGACGGAGGGAAATGTTTAGTTTATAGTTTTTAATATTTCTGCTAATGACATATGATAATTATTGGAGAATTATTTCAACTCCGATTGTTTTAAATCTACAGAAAAACGATTTCAGTCCAAACATCCTCACTAACAGTGGTAAAATTAGTAATCAGGTACAATTACTCAAGTGCTGTACCATTTTGCGGTACTTTACTTGAGTATTTGTATTTAACAACTAGTTACTTTGGAGATGAAGTTATCATATACAAAATCTATGAGCCTAGAAAACACAATGCATCGCTACAGATTTATGTATCCAACAGAATTCAAATATGAAATTAGCGCCATCTCAAGCAGCTGAAACATAACATGCTGCTTACTAATTATAATTCAATAATAATAATAAAAGTAGACAATATAACCTGACGGGAGAACATTTTTCTGCATAGTGAGTATTTTTACTTTTGAATAGGGTTGTCAAAGTTAATGCAATAATAAAGCGTTAACGATAATTCCTTTTAACGCCACTAATTTCCTTAACGCATTAAGATACTGGCAGCATATGGAACTAGAAAAACGTAAGGAATCCATTAGAACCAACCATGTCATACTAGCTTGTCCCGAAGGAGGCTAAATAACGCTCCGAACTCGCACTTGATTTTATGGAGGAAATGGCCATTTTCAAAGGGGTCCCTTGACCTCTCACCTCAAATCACAATTCAAATCATATCCATAACTACTCTTATGGAATGCAGAGCAAAGTTTTAGGTGATCAGGCATGTGGATAACGGAGATGCGGGGTGTCAGATCCATGGAAAAGAGACGGCATACTGGTTTGTAATTAAGGATTTAAAATTCACGCTTGCTGATTAACGGGGTTCAGCGGACGGTCATGCCGCTCTGCAAGAAACATCTCTGAATGCACAATAGGGCGCAGGTTCTAGAGATTTTTTTTTTTTATAACATCGTAGTTCTGATAGGAATTCGGTTAAAATCGCCTTAATATCGGCGTAGGAAAGACCAATCCTTGAAATATGATCCGATCGCCCATTGGCACAAACCTACTTGAAATGGAATTTCAAGTAGGTTTGTAGCAGTAGCACTCATGGCTCACGCTATTTCTACTATAAATAGTAGAATATAGTAGGGGTGTAAGAAAATATCAAAAATATTGATTATCGTGATATTATGTTTCTGATACTATAATGATTCTCAAAAACACTGTATGACTTATCAATTATTTTTTTTTACATGCAAAGATGAGCTCAGTCAATACTACCTCAAAGAGATGCCCCCCCTCTCAGTATACTGTATGTGCCATCTCAAAGTATAGTGCTATGATGTTGGATGTTACAGGGACTGTGATAAATGCAAATGCAGATCCCGCTGTTCTTATTGCATAAAAACGTAAACTTCTTTTCAAAGATTTTTTTTGCATATGGTGGTGTGTTCTTTATATTATGACAGTTTTCTTAAAATCTAATTTAAATCACAATATATCGCCATGCTTACAGTATCGCAATACATCGAATCGTAACCCCTGTATCATGATACGTATTGCATCACCAGATTCTTGCCGATACACAGCCCTAGAATATCGGATACAAGTCACTCTTTACTGTAAAAACGTTTTAGCGTAGTGTGAAAAAAAGGTGCTTTTAATTTCATTTCTGTGGCGTGTTTTTTCTAAAACCTAAAATAGTCCTATACAATGATGCATGACAGCTTTGTGTATTTGGACTTGCAAAGTTTGGCCAGTGCGTCACTGCAGGAATCCGGCCACAAGGTCACACAGAGGAATGACGCTTTCAACACTGTCACAAATGCTCTTTTCTGTTTTATCCTCTGCCAGTTTTTCGAGTGAGCATTATTCATGAATGACTCAATTTGACTCCGTCATAACAAAAAGGGGTGTGTGCGTCTGAAAAAAAAACACTCCAAATGTCTGTGGTGCGTGTGGTGGAGCGGAGAGCTGACCTGAGAGTCGGCTCCAAGTGCCAGGTGTTGCACATGAACTCCCTCCAGTCCACCGTGGTGTAGTTGATGCCGTCGTCCTTGTCCTTGTCCGTGGAGCTGTCGTCGTGCAGGGCAGTGGGGCTCTTCTGGCCGGGCCGAGTCGCGAACATCCGCGGGGCGAAGAGGGCTGAGGAAGAAGAGAGACAATGAGGTTTTGCTGCTGTTTCCGCGTGCTCCGCCGCCCTGATGTTTTCCTTTTTAACATGGCGAACACATTCCTCAACAACAACACCCAGAAGTAGAACACAATAAACATTCATTAATATCCCTGAAAGCACAGTCGGCACCTTGACAGCGCAGATCTACACTCCATTCACATTCAAATACCCATCCGCCCTACTTTAATTAATCAGGATGGATCAAACTCTGATGAAAACCTCCGGCGCTCGCCTCTTTTCTCTTTTCTATTCAGCCGCGGAAATCAACAGAACAAAGTCGCGGCACTATTGTAATTGTCGTGAAGAATGCGAGGGTTGCCGGCATAAAGGGTGCTAATTTGTTCCTCTGTGACAATGGGAAACCACTTAAAATGCTGCCTGCATTGGGCACTCTGACCTCCCCGCTGTGTGTGAAAATAACACTCAGCTGCCAGCATTTCACGCTGCTCTCTGAAATGTGTCCAACGGCATACAAACAGCTTCACAGGTACAGAGGCAGACAGATGTGCTCCGTATTGTTATTTCTCCGTAGACGGCTTGATGAGTCATTTTCCTTGACGTTAGAACTTTGAAGGCTGTTTTCAATCTGGAATAAAACTATTTTTCATTGCTGCACCTGTTGCAGATGACTCATGTATTTGTCCCAGAGAAAGTGGACAGTTGAAAAAAACTTTTGTTTATTGTCTCACTGACAGACTGGAAGAAAGGGGATGAGGGAGGAATGAATGATGATGATGCAAAAGCCAAAAAACCTTTTTCCTTCTCCTTCAGGTAGGCAGACACCAGGTCGTGGAGAAACATGATGAGCTCGGCGTCCATGGTGACACAGATGTGGTCGGTGAATTCTGTCACCACGCTGCACTCCACTTTGGGTTTGCTGTTGGCGTCTGGAACAAATAAAAAAACAGAAAAATAAACCAGAGGTGAAACCGTTGCTTCTGATACAGTATCTAAACTACCCCAAAGCTGGTGCGTTAGCATTAGCAGGCATAAAGCATTAGCATAAAAACAACATCATACATGAACAAAATTTATTTTTCACAATTTCAGCGACAAGTTTGCAGCTATGAGTCTAGCATAAGTATAGGATTGGCACACACTGTTTTGTCAGGGGAAGTGTGAATGTTACAAATGCTCCATAACTGACTTTGGAATGAAACCTAAGGAGCCGCTGAGGGCATATAGGCGAGAAACGCGCACATTCTCCCGGGAAACTTGTGGGTTCTCTCACAAAACTTTTGCGTTCTAAGGAGAAACTTTTGCGTTCTCCCAAGAAACTTTTGCGTTCTCTCACAAAACGTTTTGGTTCTGACGAGAAACTTTTGCGTTTTAAGTTGAAACTTTTGCATTCTCCTGAGAAACTTTTGCATTCTCTCACAAAACTTCTGCCTTCTCTCGAGAAACTTTTGGTTCTGTCGCAAAACGTTTGCGTTTTAAGTTGAAACTTTTGCATTCTCCCGAGAAACCTTTGCGTTCTCTCACAAAATGTTTTGATTCTGACAAGAAACTTTTGCGTTCTAAGTTGAAACTTTTGCGTTCTCTCAAGAAACTTTTTCCTTTTCCAGAGAAATATTTTACGTGGGATAAAGTACTTCCGGTCAAAACCCAAGGGAGAGGAAGAAGAGGGTGAACCGGTGTTAACACCAGCAAAGATACTCTATAATGGACCTTCAGTGAAGCAGCTCAGCCAACATTCTGTAGCTACCATTACACAGGAGACACACAGCACTGTCGCTGGCCAAGAGCCCGCTGTATCCTGCAAAACTTTTGCGTTCTCTCGCAAAACTTTTGCCTTCTCCCGAGCAAAGATGCTCTATGACGGTGCTGGGGTTTGCGCTGGCTGATTTAGAGTTGCTACAGTTGCTACCTGAAGGTCTGTCTCAGTAGCTGCCAAGAGTTTTCCACCCAGCGAAGAAGACTCCTAGCGGCAGGGAGTGAGGGGGAGGGAGCATGGAGAGCGCTAGCTAGATAATTCTTGTCTTATTTGTCTTGTCTTTATATTTCAAAATAAAATCTATGAACCTCTCCCACATCTCCCTTGTTGTAGTTGTTTGTTTCCATGGTGCCGAACTGACCTGGAAGTATATTGATGTAATTTGTTTTTATTTTTTACATCGACCTATATGAAAAACGAAATAGAAAAACATCTTGCAAAAGCACATCTTTCAACCTTTGATTCCCCCCCCCCCCCCTCCTTGTTCCTTCAGGGCCTCTGTTGAAAACCATATTGAAAAATGAATCTCGTACATATAAAATACTACTGTGCAGCAGAGTTGACATGATTGTGCTGAGGTCATGTTAGTCAAGGGCAACAGTTTACACAATATTGCTGACTAACGTGATAAAAGGAGCCAGTCTGACCTTAAAAACAGTCAGAGAAAAGACTTCAACAGATGCTTTATTGCCTTTATGCACCGTTAAATTACTGCGTGGGCTCCAGTCCTACCTGTTAGAGAAGGCTCATCGGGATCTTGAACGTGGATGGACTTGAAGTCCAGTTGCATTCTGGGAAGAGCAAAGATTGTCTCAGTTTCGTGGTTGTAGCTGGAGGAGCTGCGGAAGCTGCTCAGCAGACTCGAGCTTTTGGCAGCCGCTCCGCTCTCTTGGTTGTTGGCTTCCACGTTCCTGAGCAAGTTCAACTCTGAAACAAGAGATAAGACGAGTTTAAGGTCATGTTCACACTTCTCTGCTTCTCGGCTTTGTTAAATACTATCTGCACCTATTTTACATTTAAGATAACGGGGCAGCAGCTGCAAGGAAAGGCTGACAGAAAGGAGCTCTTTTAGGGAAAAAAAAAAAAATGCTGCGTCTGTCTTCTTTCAGTCAAAGCTGTCTGAAGTTGAGACAAGTCGAAAGTTTGAGAAAATACTACAATGAAGCAACCATTTGCATTCAGCTGCCACATTATTAGGTACACCTAGCTAAAACTAATGCAGTCTAATACACCAACTCGGCAATAAATCCTAACTTCATGAAGGTTAAAATGTCTTATATCTCAGATATGTGTTGATTTAACTTGTGCTGTTGAACTGTATTGCGTTATACTGTGAGGTGTCTACAATATTTTTTCTACCACGTTTATATCCAAAAGGGCAATGTGTATGTACTGAAACATCACAGTATACACAGGATCGATATTGGCTCTAATAGGGACGTTGTTTAAGAGTAACTTATTTTTCGACCTGGACCCTATTTTCCCATGGTTTTGTGTCTAAGTGACTAATGGGGACAACAATTTTTGAAATTGGTCCAGTATCGAGGGAGAACGTTGTAACTGGCAGATGTTGAAAGAAAGTTGAGAGAGTTGCGTTCAATAAAAGTGCTTGTTTTTGCCACTGACAGGCTCAGATTGTTCTTATAAATGGCTGACAACATGATGAAAAGGACCCAACAGAGACATAACACATTTTTCTTTACCTTTCGCTATGATTTCTGTACTCCAAACACAACAAACTGCCCGGCTGGCACTCGCGTTTCAATCATGGATGTATCCCACTATTCCACCAACACGTCACCTCGCCAGATTTCAGAATGAGATTTCTCCTTGAGAGAGACTCTTTCCATAATGTCAGACACTTTTAATAACAATCTGAGTCTGTCATGACAAAAACAAGCACTTTTAATGGACATAAATGACGGCGCCAGCTTGCCCCAATAGCACCATATTGCAGCTGCCTTCTACAGCGCTCTCCCTCAATACTGGACCAATTTCACAAATTGTTGTCACTACTAGTCAGCTAGACACAAAAACATGGGGAAAATAGGGTCCAGTTTGGAAAAATACCAAAGTTACCCTTCAAGGCCAGGTGTGACCGATCCACATTTAAAGGATTGGTTCACATTTTTCAAGTCTATCTTAGGGGAGACACCCCAGGTGAATAGGGTAAAAAAAATTAACTACTATATCACTGTGAAACTTCCCCTGTTGACTACTGACATTAAGACAATTATTTTTGTATTACAAGTTTTCAGAAAATGTATGTTTAAATATGCAAATGAGGCATTATTGTATCAAATATGTGCTACTTTGTATGAATTTCCAGAACAGAAATGTGAACATTGGATAAATCCAGGTTCAAAATTCTTGTTTCATTTTGTTGACATATCAGAGTCAAAGGTTTTCACAGAGGGAAGTTTGGATATCTCTTTTTATCACTCCATAAATCAGAAAATGCTCTCAACAGCAATGAAAAATCAATTTTTTGCAATGTTTTTAGGAATAAAATGTTCGATAAATCAGGCTATGAATGATATATGAACACACCCCTCGGTAGAAACCTTCAGAATATAGATAGAAAAGAAATTGGAAGGTTTGGTGCATGTAAGTGCTACTGAGGTGGAGATTTCTGGCTCTGAGAAAAACCTCATTTTGCGAAAACGACCTTTAAAGATATATATTGTACAATTTATATGCATTCTGAAGACACTACATGTGAATAGGGTACAAAATGGTACCTAATAGATATCACCATGAAACTTCCCCAGTTGATTACTTACATTAAGACAATTATATTTTGTATTAAAAGTTTTCTGAAATGTTATGTTTAGATATAGAAATAAGGCATTATCTAATGGTAACTTTGGTGAATTTAGGAGAAATCTACAGACGCAAAAAGAAAACAGTAAAATAAACACCTAAATGTGTATTTTGGATGTTTTCTTTCCACTAGTCAGAAAGAAGACATGCTATAAATAGCCCAAAATCTCAAAAATTGACCAGTACATGAGAAACAATGTTTTTGCCAGATGCTCAGATGTAATCTTGCAGCACTTTTTGAGTTCATACTGGCCATGAAGAGATCCAGTTTCATTGTACATGTCAACTCATCGGTGTTGTTTCAGACAGATTTTAAAAAATGTGACCCTTTAATACAGTTTTTTTTCAGTCAAAATCATCATAATAACATTCAGTGTTTCCACTATCAGATGGCAAACCCTGACATAAAAACGATCCCAAATGGGTTCCACACGGTGAGGTATACAGATTTTAAATTTATGTTTACCTTCGTTCCTCATGGCAGTGACGTAGTTGAACCATTCTTTGACTGTGGCGACTCCATGTGGGGGGTTTTCATGCCGCCTGCGGGTTATTTTGGTTATGGTGGCCATTGGGCTTTCGAGTGCGCCGCAGGGTTTGGTCACCATAGTGTTGTGACCGAGATGGAAATCCAGTGTCTGAACGATGTAGGTGGAATCGTCTTTGGAGCCTGCATGTGACAGTTATCCAAAAAATTGATTATTTGTATTATGTAATCATGTTTCAACACCATTTTTTTATACAGTGAACATTTTTGTCTCACCGTCCTCCCAGATCTTCTGTGCCTCCGTCCAGAAGGCGATGTTGGGCTCTTCCAAGTGGAATAGAGCCCACGACTTGGAGCGGAAGTTGGGCCCATGGAAGCAGGCCAGGGTCATGTGGTTGCCATGGAGGCTCATTGAACCGCCCAGCTGCACGGCGTCCTCGGGCAGAGGCATCTGGAAGAGGGAGATGTGGCAGCCGGCGATTACCTTCAGCACCCCGGGCCAGTGGCGGTGATGGGCCGCATCCATGTCTGTGTGACGAAGACGGTTAGGAGACACAAAATGAGAAGCTATCCATCCTGACCTGAACATGAGGCGTTCTGCTCAGGCTTAACAGGATCAGGGTTTTGGTGTATCATGTTCTTTTTTATCCTTACATAGCCTCCGATCTTTTTTAAAACGTGTGCTTTTTGTTTGTTTGTAATTATCTCATGAGCGTGTTTGATTACATTCAGTTGTTGAACCACCTTGTCAACTGTTTGAAAAAGTGGTATACAAATTAAGCCGCATTAGAATTACAAATCAGTTCGCTTCCCATTACCAGCACGGCTGCCTAAGACACTTGCTGTGCATACCTTATTATGCCACAGTCTGCATTCAATATTTCTCCCAGCAGTATAGAAAAAAAAAACAAGGCGTGTGCTTACAAAGCTCTGCGGATCCTTTATCGGCGTTGATGACGGGGGTTTTGGGGGGAAGGTAGGGACCGGGGCCCCAGGTGGACAGGGCCCGCTTGCTGGTGTCGAACTGCTGGGTGAAAAACTCCTGCAGCTTCATGCCGATCTTGATGAGGTCGGGTGTGGTGGAGCGTGAAATGATCACCTGGAAAATGTCCCACTGCAAGTCTCCGTGGACGAAGATTTCACTGGAAGGACAGACGGAGGGGAGACGGGGAGGAGGAAAAAGGTGAAGAACGGGGAAGATTAAGACGGTTCAGATTGTAGAAAAACAGTAAAGTGAGGAAAAAGAGCAGATGGTATTAGTGTAGATTAAACACCACTGCATCTGGAATGACAGATCTGTGTCATAATTTTGTGTTGCCAAGTAATTAAGAAAACCATAATGAAGGTCTCAAAAACCAAAACAGGTTATTTGCTGCTATCTAAATTCAGGTGGTATTAGTTTTACCCAGCTTTGGTTGAACCAAACTACAGCTGAGTTCCTGGTAATTTTAGTCCCCGGGACTACTTTTCAAGGAACTAAGCCCATTTTTGTAGCCTCAGAAACTTAATTTACACTCTGGTCCCTGTAGTCAAAATGCAATGAGTTCCCAAAAAGGTTCCTGGTTCTGGGGAAAAGTTCTTGTAGTCGAAAAGAGGCTTAAGAAACCAAATTGAGACTAGTGTTAAAATTGCCCATAGAGAACAATAAAAAGCCTGTTAGTATTCCATCAAGCGCGCTATATTTCAAGAACCAGAGGTGTTTGTGTTGCATGATGAGCTTCTGCTGGCATCGTTTCAACACCTTTTCTCTGATAGGCTGGTGTCCACGGTGCACAGGTTGACCTTCCATTCGTCCTGCAGCTGCAGGTCAGCGTTGCTGAAAACTCCCATCAGGATGCTGGAGCCCATGTAGTCCACGCGCGCCTCCGTCGACCCCATGGTGATCTGGATCTTATGGCTGGGTTGCTGGTTGGGGTGTTCGGAGATATGGGCTAGAAAACAGACAACAATTGGTCAGCACTGCAGTGGCTTAAGTGGCTGTTTATACAGTGATGGGGCCATCTGATGGAGAAGAAAACGATGGGAGAAAAAGTGATTTTGGAGAAAATTGTGGGGAAAAAACAAGATTTACTTGCAGTACTAGCAGTACTCTTAGGACCAGAGCATCCAGTAAATTACAAAACTTTTCACTCCCATGAGTTTTACCTAATTTTTTTTTGCCAAGGATTGAGATGACGTCACATTAAGATGAAATAAATAGTTTTTAAATTTTGCAAAATGTTAAGGTATTAAAGTACTAATCGCAAAGATTTTCATTTAAATACATTTAAATATGTGCCTGTTAAAGTCGAGATGAAATGAAAAATGCCTCTTTAACCCTTTTAGATCACATCCCTGGTCATATTGTGTACTTCTTTAACAATATATGCAAAAAATAAAATACAAAAAAAAAACAATTTCTTCGTATTTTTATATAAAAATCAAATCATCTTTTCTTCCTGTATAACAAGATAAGACGTGTGCTTACGTAAGCTAGTACCAACCAATTACAACCAATAATACCATGACATACATCAATCTGCTACTATTACTGAAAAGGTAGGTGTGTGGGAGGCCGAGCTTTGGATCTCTAGAAAGTAAGATCCAAAAACGCACTTGCAATTACCGCTTATTGCCATAGGTGGCACCAAAGAGAAAAAAAACAGTCATCTTCGAGATCGTAACTTTAATTTTAAATAGCAAAACATTAAAATAGCCCACAAAGTGAATTAATTTAAATTTAAAATGAAGTGCTTAATTTAGCAATTTTGTTTTATTTATTAAAAAAAAATGTATAAAGATGTATCTCACTTCAGTATTAGGTCTAGTTCTTGTGCAAAAATTCAAATATTTAATTTTCAAAAATAATTTTCTTTACAAAAACAATGTAAGAAGTCATAGGCAGTGAACAGAGTGCAATCTGCCTCATTACGTAGAAATGTATCAATGAACAGTGTTACATAAAAAGCAGGAATAATGTAATACCAATAATACTCACATACACAGGCCTAATATGTTCTATTTACAAATACTGTACATGTAACATGTAAATATGTTGTATATTAGCTCATTTAAACACTAATGTAATGTATAAAATAAGGGATATATTTTCACAGTGAGAGTAAAATGTGAAAGTGTTTTTTGAGTCTGTATTTTATCACTGCACAGCTCAACAGTGTTGTGTGAGAACTCTACAGTGAACTCTGGGCTCAGGTCCATATCCAGTTTACAGTCTGCTAGAACAAGAGCTGCTAACGAGTTGCAGAAAAACACCAGCTGTCTGGAAAGTCGATGCTTTGTTTACTTACAGACCATCTCCAGGGTGTTCACGTCTATATTGCCACCCACCACCCCGCCCTTGGAGTCGAGCTTGGAGCGGCCGAGGCCGACGGACATGCTGATCTCTCGGTCCCGGTTACTGCCCACGGACAGTCGGCCCTGACTCTTCAGCCCGCTGGTCGTCCAGCTGCAGGGACAAACACAACAGTGAGAGCTCCTGGAAACGCTGCTGAATAATGTAGAAGTGCTCTCTATGAAACATAAAAGGACTCTCATTGCGGGGAACTTGCCCAGGAATAAACACAGATGACTAAAAAAGGAAAAGAACAGCAAACCTTGGAGTATGAAATCGGACTGGCAAGCCAACATATCAGCTTTTTAGACAAACATTATTATAAATAAATTAATAATTTTTTTTTACACCTTTCATGCACATACTGCAGCACTTTATAATTACGCAGCAAAAAACAACAACATATATATAAAAAAAAACAAACATAATCACCGAAATCATAAAAGCTAGTTACAGGCTATATTAAAAAGATATGTTTTGAGGTGTCATTTAAAACAATCCACTGAGTCAGCAAGTCTAATATTTAAAAGGCAGAGTGCTCCATATGTTTGGGGAGTAGTGACTAAAAGTAGCATCCCCACAGGTTTTTTGTTGCGACCTTGGGAACAGTTGCAGATGATCTTCGGGTTTGTGGAGGATCATAAAACGACGAGGAGTCTGTGATATAAAAAGGAGCGAGGCCATTTAGTGCATTAAAAACTAAGAGAGGAGACTTTAAAAATCAATTCTAAAAGATACAGGGAGCCGGTGTAGGTTGCGTAAAAACAGGAGTTATACGATCTCTTATTTGCTTTTGGTACGCCAGTATAGAGTGTTACAGCAGTCAAGACAACTAGAAACAGAAGCATGAACAAGCTGTTCTTGCTGGCTCAGGAGAGGTCTCACTTCACTATAATGCCCAAATGATAAAAGGCAGCTTTGGTCAATGAATTAAAATGAGCTTTAAAGGGTATGTGTGTAGGATTTAAATAGATAGATATGGATAGATGCACTTTATTGGAAATTGGAAAATGATTGTGTTACAGCTGCATGTTATCCAGGCAATGCACCGTACCATACTGATTACTACAACTAGCATAAAAACTAGCATAAAAAAAATATGAACATATAATAACATACTGTATACATTAGCAAAGTATGCATGTTACAATGTTTTGTTTTTATATAAAAATTAAATTAATTAAATTAAATGAGGTAGTAAACCATTTGGCAGCAACTTGTGGTGTGGTTGCAGATTGCAACCGACTGATACCCCTCCGCTCACTCCTCCCTTTCCAAGGCTCATTCTACGGTCACGAAAACACAATTCTTAGTTTCAAGTGATTCTACACTAAAGAAAACATAGTTATGAATATTATATTCTATTTCTGCTAATAGATGCTAATAAATGTTACACGCTGTTCCTTTAAAATTGAGGTCATAATCTAAAATAACACAGAGGTTTGTCTTAGCATGTCATTATTTCAACATGTCAAATGAATATGTCATTATCAGGCCATTTGTTAATGTATAAGTACAGCTTTGTGGTGTTTTTTTTGTAGATACAATTCTTGCTTTAAACAAAGACTACACCTATGCATTAATGTTTTCATGACAGAAGAATATCCTGATGTCCTAAATAATTTAAACTAAAGAGAGACAGAGGCCCAGTGTACCCTGACTCGGTGAGGAAGAGGCAGGGAGACGCATGTGTTGCTCAGAGAAGCCCACACATTTCCAGAAGAAGAAGAGATTTTTTTTTTAACTTTATGATGACACAGAGCTCATAAAACAGTACTGCCTTGGTTATGAGGGTGTTGTGTTCGTCAATGATTCAGCAGGATTTTTCTGCTGTAACTGTGGAGAAGAAAGTTGTAACGACTGCATATGGCTGGTGACCGGTGAAATACAACAGTGTAGAAGAGATGAACGGAGCTCATAAGAGCGTGGGCGATAACGGACCATAAGGGCTGGAATATCAGTGTAGCGGGAGATAAAAGTGGCAGCAAGGAGACACCCCCAGAGACGTATGTCTACACTAGCGTACGTGTTAGCGGCCGATTACTCAGATAAATGTAAATAAATGATGCTGAAAATGTCCAGCTTAGTCAACGATATTCTTATTATATAAGTATATCTTCACCTTTATTTTCTACATAGATTCTTTCTCACTACAGCAGTGTATTCCAGACAGTATTATATAATGTGATTGGGCAATGTTTGTCCAACAGGATACAGACAGCAGGAGTCACATTCACTGAATATAGTGATTGTTTCATCATTCATAGCTCTCATGACTGACGTGAATCCCTCGCACACTCATTTGCCAGAATTCCTTCAGTTTGAGACCAATTTGAAGCGAAGCTGAGAGGATTTTATCCATACCAGCCCCGAGGGTGGACATACTGATATCTGGTTATAAATATTTCTGAATTATTGAATCATCTTATATATTTTTTGCAGAGAGGTACAAAACATTAGGAATAAACTGTTAGAAGAAAAATGTTTTCCTATCTTTAAATATTCAGCTTATTCATCATTAAAACTATTAGCATGACGATTTTACGGTTCATTATGTGATCCTTTAATGAGGACCTTTGTTTAATGCTCATTTTCAGGTTCATACTTGTATTATATTGATAAGATCAACCGAACTAAACTCTTCAGACTCTGCTCCTGTGTTACTTGGTGACATCACCACGTTACAGAATAAAAGGCAGGACTTCAAGCAAGGCGTTTTTTAGGCAGTTCAGGAGCAGTATTTCTGTGGGGGGAAAGTAACTCCCTTTGGTGTGGACTTGGGGCTTTGTAATTTTACAGACCTAAACCCAAAAAAAACCCCAAAAAACTTTATAACACACTAACGTAAAGGGGAAAAGGCACAAAAAGCATAATAGGTCCTCTTTAAAGGGACAGTGTGTACAATTTAGTGACATCTAGTGGTGTGGTTGCAGATTGCAACCAACTGAGTACCCCTCTGCTCACTCGTTCAGAGGCCATCCTTACCATAATAACACTACTTTAGGAGCAAAGGAAGTCAGACGGCGGCTGGCGGTACTGCGGGTTTTGCACTCATGTTACCGCGAAGAACTACGGTGGCCTTCAGGTTACGTAAAAACGTGAAAGGCTCTCTCTAGAGCTAGTGTTTGGGTTTGTCCTTTCTGGGGCTACTGTAGAAACATGGAGGAGCAACATGGCGGACTCCGTGAAGAGGACCCCGCTCCCTTTGAAGATATATAGCTCATTCTAAGCTAACGGAAACGAACAGTTTGACATTTTGGGAAATTTGCTTTCTTTCCAAGAGTTAGATGAGAAGCTCAATACTTCTCTATTGTCTGCACAGACAAATACCAGCTCCTCTGAAGCTTACTAATTGATCACATTTGTTTCATCTATACATAGACCTGCTGGTACATGGATTTTGTTACATTTGAACATAGCCAGGTTAACCGATTCCCCGTTTCCAGTCTTTATGCTAAGTTGAGCAAAGCTAAGCTAACCATCCTCTGGCTGGAGCTTCATATTTACCCTTATATAGACATGAGAGTGGTATTGATCTTCTTATCTAACTCTCAGCAAGATAACCAATAAGCATTTTCCACAAAATGTCGTGATGGTATAAAAGTATCTGCATTAAAAAGGAGCAGAAACTGTGATCACTTACGTATTGTTTCCCATGACGTTGCTCATGTTCATTTGGACGGTGAGCTGTTTCAGGTTGATGGCGAACACCACCAGCGTCTCCCACGGCGCCCCCTGCTGACCTGCCGCCTTGCCATTTTTACTGAAGGAAGGGGTGGATGTTTTTGTCACCGAGTCTAAACGAGAATGAACAAAAGGATTAGGTTAAAGGCGTTAGAGGACAAATTATGAGCATCTTGTACAAGTCATCATTGCATTTTGTCATTTTTCACTTTTGATTTCATGGTTTTGTACATTGTTGTTTTAACAACTGAATTGTGCTTCACAAGGCATTTTCACACAAGGGATATTTCTGTTTGAGTTCCATCTGGAGATGGCAAAGAGTGTTTGTAATCACCTCTCCTGGGAGCGGAGGAATCAGACACGCTCCTGGTGCGTCCAGGTGCGGGGGACTTGAGGTGGCCCAGGCCGCCCGGGGACATGTTGCTTCCGGTGGAGTGCTCTGAAAAGACGTTGGGGGATTGGGGCATGTGCTGCGTCCCTGTGCTGCCGTCCCACGTCCTCCAGTAGGCTTTCCGGCTGGACTCGGGGGACAGATGCTGGGTGACGTTTTCGGCCGAGTCGGGGGTGGCGGGGCCAGAGGCTGGAGCGAGGTAAAGGTTGTTGAGAGATGTATGTAAAAAAGGACAGCCTTGGAAATGTCAACACGGAGCGGTGGGAGGAAATGTTGGCTGAAGGAAGGTCAGCGAGATGGGATATTAAAAATGAACACAAGCTAAACCCTTGGAGATTAGTAGGTAGACGAAGGCTGACATGTTTGAAAAATAATGAATTTCCTTGCATATTTCTGCATACAGTAAAAACTTTTTGTCAATATTATTTATTTGAATTGAAGGCCATGCTAGTGGAAGTAGTCATTTTGCAAAATGCACAGTAGCTGAGTAGTCAGAAGCAAAGAAAAGCTGTTAAATGCCCAGTAAAAGCTGACAACAGCTGGTGGTTACTTTCTACATAACAGTAGAGTGAAATCATTCCATACTTATGCAACACTCAACAAACCAACCCAAACACAGACCAAAGCCACAGAGCGGTCAGAAAGTCACCTGGCAGGTTGATGGTCTGGTCTCCCAGGAAGAGGCGCCTGGCGATACTCCGGCGGTACCAGGCTCTGGGGAAGGCCAGGATCTCACTCAGTCGTCTCATGTCGTACTTGAAGGAAGCCGAGCCGATGTCGCACACAGCTAAGAGGGAGAATATTACAAGTGTTCATACATAAGACACACCTTAGCAGGATCAAGCAAATTGGTAATACGACGGCGTCCATTGTAGGTAGAATCATAATTAAATTATGAAGCCGAAGAAGAGGGGTAATATTCAGAGAAAAAACTCGGAATTTCCAAGATTAAAGTCGTAAATTTACAAGAAAAAAAACTCATATTTCCTGAAATTAAAGGCGTACATTTACGAGAAAAAAAAAATTGATATTCCCTGAGATTGAAGTGGTAAATTTACGAGAGAAAAAAAAAATAATCACAAATAAAAACTCAAATCAGTATGTTGTTTTCTTGTGAATAGGCCCAAATCACGGCAAAGTATAATTCGGTTAGGTCATCTACTGCAGGCATAATACACGGCAAACGGCGGCGTCTGTTGTGGGCTCATTCATCCTGCCTTTGTCTTTGTGTCTGACATCAAGGTTCCTACAGTGCTGCTGATAACATTCTATGACTGCGCCTAAAAATGTATTTCATATCCCTTAAAGATCCTAAGTATTCACTTCAAATACAATTTATACATTTCCCTAATACTCCTTCACTTTTGCTGGTAATTTATCAAACTCCCCGACTTCCCCTGCCTGAAAATAAACCTTTACAAACTCCATTCCAAGTCTTCCAGAATGACCGAACCTTGAACAGACTACACAGGAATAGTCAGTATAATCTATTGCATGTCTCAGAGAGAAACGTCATCTTCTGGGGCCGACGATGTACCTGAGATATTGATGAGGGTGGTGTCCATTTTGCCGCCTTTAGGAATGAAGCTTTCGATGAAGGTGGGCCCTCCGGTACGCCTCATCCTGGATAAGCTGACCTTCACAAACTCCAGGTTGATACTCAGAGAGTCTTTTCTTCCTGTTACTGAAGAAGGTTCCTCATCTACTGTACCTTCGGGAAAATTAGAGCGATAATTAGGACGATCGCTTTCATCTAATTTCAATCTTGGAGGCCATTTGTGAGCATAAAACACGCTTATCCCCATCGCCACGAGATCTAGCACATGTACATATCATATCGACGGTAAAGGAGGAGAATGAGTCGTTACATCAGCAGTGACATTAGAAACTGCAGCCCTGTATTATTAGCACATTAGAATATTGCAACATGTTTTCCCATTTTCCCTTCCCGTACCTAACGGCCCTGGGCCCGGAGGCAGGCCTGTGACAGCAGATTTCTGCTTTCCGGCGCCGTAGGGGTGGAAGACGTAGAGGGAGAAGTCAGACATGCAGGCGGTGAAGCTGAGGCCTGAGGAGTTACTGGGGGGGCCGGTGAGGTCGGACTGGCTGCTGCTGTGGCGGCTCCTGCCCAGAGGGCTCCCCAGCAACGGAGACGCTGGAAGGAGGCAGAGGAGGGCGGAAAAAACACAGACAAGTAGTCACATTCAGTAGGCACTAATTAACTCAAATATGACATCCATCAGTATATGAGTATATGAGTATATGATGTAATGATACAGTTTCATAATAGAGAGCAGTGATATTGATATGTTTTCAATGTAGTGAATATCCTGGACCCACAGGTGGATGTATTTTATTTTTAATTTTGTATGCAAATGCAGGAGAGTGACAATCGCCTGACTATTCGCCTGAAAGTTCACCAAAATGCAAATGCGAAGATGCAAATTTGCTTCGCAACAGGAAGCGAATGTTTTTTCACTCCTTCGCTCACATAGCGCAAGTGAACGGGAGGCAAATATTAATATTGCATGTGTGACCGCACCTTTAAACTCGTGTTTGATGTCATATGGTTAGAATTATGGTTCTATTCATGTTGAAAACGAAACAAATAAAATCCCAAATATATAACTTTATTTACAAAAAATATTATACAAATCAAATGTGACATAACAAAATGAGTCAGAAATTATGAAACTTCTATCACAAACTAAACTAAACTTGACTAAGACTAAAACTAAAAATGTAAAAAGCGGTCCTCTGAAAGGCTGGCGATAAAATAAAATGACTCCGTGATGATTGAGACTATGAACACGGGATCTCGTCTGTGAAAGATGGATGCTCAGACGGTAAGAAAACGGTGACCGGTTGATTTATGTTTTGTTGACGGTGAGGTTTCTTTTGTTTATTTCTATGATTTCACTTTCTGTTCACAATAGCTGTGTTTCCATTCAATTATCAAGTGTATTTGAAGCAAACTTTTGAAATGTCGCAAAAAAAAAAGTAATTAGGCGAATTAGGTGCGTTAGGTGATTTACTGGCTGTAATCTGCCAGTAAATAGAATAGAAGAAGTCGAGGTTGCGGATGCGAACCGTAAACAAAACAAGTCAGCTTGGTCATGCATCTAACCATCTAATGGAGAAAAATGGAGAGAGGTCTGTCATTATTTGTTGTAATGTCAGTTAGTATTGACCATGTATCGTGTTGTCCGGAGATGAAAACAAGCATTCGCACGTTATGGGAACATCCGAGAAGACTCCGACAGTGAAACAGTTGATAAGTCATGTGAGTTACATGTTAGAAACGTAACGTAGAAATGCAATTTATTCAACAAAGGCGTTTCCGTAACACATTTAATGTATTGGCTATTTTTGCAATAAAGGCAAGAAAACAAGCGAGTGTAAAGCCTTTAGAACAAACTGTCCATTTACTGTAGATCTGCCTGGACTAAATAAAATATATGACCTGAGATGCTCTATAGAATAGAAGAAAAAAAAAAAAACAGTTGGCAGAAGTTGCATGATCTTGCAAAAAAGACAGACTGGGGAGCGAAATAATGAATGGATGAGAACAAGCTGTGAGCAACTTTAAATCACACAGGGCCCAGACGTAGCTAATAGACATGCTCGCAGTGTTTGATAAGACTTTAAAAGATTCCGAATGCCAAACTTTTGTTCTTCACACATACCTCCGCACACACTATAGAGCATTGTTATTCTTTGAGGCGTGCTCTACATACCTTTGCTGGGAGGTGGTTTGGGAATGTGTTGCCCCGGTGGGGTGGAGGAGGGGGGGTGAGATCCGTCGGCGGGATGGGCTCCCGTTGGGATCTCCAGTTCCCCGCGGTTAGAAGAGAAGACCAGGTCTAAAGAGGGCAGTTTGAGCATACACTCCACCCTGGACATCGGCAGGCAGCTGAAGCGGATCTGAGAGGGCTGCAAACACACAGATCATAACCTTATGTCTTGATAGATAACAAACAGGAGCTGAAGATATCAAATAAATATACTGAAAATTAACAATTACAAACATAACATCCATAGCTTACACACAAATATTTTTGAATAGCTCTAAATGTGCTCTGGAGTACACCCAGGGTGAAAAGTAAGCAGTTACATACACATCAGATATGTTTGAGCGAATATGGATCATTTGATGCTGATCAATGTCCGAAGATAACAGCGTTTTGGGAAAAGGTATGTGACGTAATACAAAATATATTAGGATATGAGATCCCTGTGAGTTGTATGGTATTTGATCTCTGTAATTTCCCTAAAATTGAAGAAACTTTATTGAGGAGCGAGTCAGATATTTGGTTAATATTAAGGCTGTAAAATTGAACACAATAATAACGCGTTAACGCAAATTTGTTTTAACGCCGCTAATTTATGTAACGCATTAATGCAAGTTGCGATTTTTAAGTTGTAGCGGGCTCAGTTTTCAAGCTAGAGTGAATCATACTAGCTTGTGGCCATTTTCAAAGGGGTCCCTTGACCTCTGACCTCAAGATATGTGAATGAAAATGGGTTCTATGGGTACCCACGAGTCTCCCCGTTACAGCCATGCCCACTTTATGATAATCACATGCAGTTTGGGGGCAAGTCATAGTCAAGTCAGCACACTGACACACTGACAGCTGTTGTTGCCTGTTGGGCTGCAGTTTGCCATGTTATGATTTGAGCATAATTTCTATGCTAAATGCAGTACCTGTGAGGGTTTCTGGACAATATTTTTTGTGTTGTTAACTGATTTCCCATAATAAATATATACATTCATTTACATAAAGCAAGCATATTTTTCCACTCCCATGTTGATAAGAGTATTAAATACTTGAAAAATCTCCCTTAAAAGGTACATTTTGAACAGATAAAGAATGTGATTAATCATGATTAACTGTGGACAATCATGCATCAATATTTTAATCGATTGTCAGCCCTACTTAATATACTATTAATAGCAAGTAAAACAGCTATTATGAGAGATTGGGGAAGATCTAATGTCGCAAATGTCTTGTCAATAAACATTTTTGTGAAAAAAAACTGTAAGAGCAGTGAGGTTGTCGGTACCTGGACTCTGACGTAGACCACCACGTCCACAGGGAAGGAGGAGTAGGCCGATGTGGAAGAGGAAACCAGGGAGGTGGTGGATTCCTCCAGCTGCTCCACCGCATCAAAATGACCCATGTCCTCCTCCTGGGACACCACAGCTGATTGGCAGGTACACAATGACATAAACACAACAAGAGTTGACGATGAATGAACAGACAGACACGCGAAAAAAGGAAAGTCCTCAGAGAACAGGATCCGTTAAGTTCAGACGGTGCGACGAATCAAAACAAACCTGCGTAACCCCTTTCCACCGGAGTGATCGGAATGGTTTCCAGGGCTTTTTCCAAGAAGTCTAGCAGACAGGGGCTGATGACCATTTCCTCTGGCAGAGTCTGGAGGGCCACCCAGGCGTATAGCTTGGCCGTCTTTACCCCGCCACTGCCCTTACCTTTGGCTGCAAAGACACATGGGAGTTTAAATTATCTGGATCATAAGTTCAAGTTTCAAGTTTAAGTTAATTTCTTAAACTTTAAGTAAAGTATTAAAAACATGTTCTAATTGTCTCCGGTGTCTTCCCCTCTGTGGTACACATTAATATGCATGAGCCCATTCTGATCAAAGACGTCCTCTGGATTCATGCCTTAAAATTAAAAGGATGAAATCACATGCATTTGATTGGGGCGGATCCACGTCTTAGGTGTAAAAAATCATCAGATCGGAGCTCCGTGGCGCTCTAGTGACGGTGATTACGGATGGTGCTAGGGCATGCAAGGAGAAAAAATGAGGGAATGCTCAGTACCTGATGGAATAGGTGGGGGCGGGGGAGGTAGGAGCGAGTTAGTCTTGCTTTGGACTGCATTGGGAGGGTTGGGAGGGCCGCTATCTTTCATACCATACAGCTTGGACTCTTTGGAGAGAGTGCGAGGGAGGGAGGATCCGCGCGAGGCGTTGGGCGACTCCGTCTTCAGTGTCTTGGAGTTGTAGTGCAACTGAGGGAAAGGAAAAAAAAACATAATTTAAAAAGGACAAATACGGAGTAGAAAAATGGTGGACAATTTGGATGCTGAGGGGAGAAACCGAACCTTAACGTCGACTCCTGGAATGTAAAAGACTGTGGTCTCCATGTCGTTGGATTTGGTCTGCAGGGTGGAGGGGCATTTCTTGCCGGCTAGGAGGTGGGTGGTGGAGGTGTAGGTGGGCTGCAGCTTCTTCTTCTTGGGGGGAGACTCCTGGTCCAGACTCCTGGAGCTGCGCTCACAGCTCCTACAAAAACCCACAGGGGGAGACATACATCAGACCGGCAATACTTCATCCAGAGTAGGCTCTCGTGATTGCAAGTCAAACACACATATTCATCTGTTCATAACGTACCTTAAAGAGGTCAAGGGACCCCTTTGAAAATGGCCATGACAGTTTTGCCTCACCAAGATTTTGTGTAATTTGGAGAGTTATTTAGCCTCCTTAACGACAAGCTAGTATGACCTGGAGTGTGTTCCAATCCACGTACTTCCAGAAGTACACTTCAATGTAGTGCACTTTATGCACTCTGTACTCACTTGAGTAGAAAGCAGAGTGGAAATTACGTTTCCAACGTCGTCGCCTACGCCTACGATGTGTCCTCATGTTGGCTGAAAATGCACCGGTATGTTTACGTATTGTATTGATTTATTCTGTTATCTACGTATGTTTGAATAGTGGTCGTGGCTCCGCCCCTTCCGCTACGTAGCCAAGATGGAGGCAGTTGAGTGTGGAAAGTGTCCAGCATTCCACACTCAACGATCTGACCGTTTTGAGTACAACATCCGGGTCCTTTGAGTGCACTGCATTTGCCGTACTACCCAATTGGAACGCACTGTGCACTCAAAATAATGAGTATGTAGTACAGAAGTATGCTGATTGGAACACACCGCTGGTTGGTACCAATGGATTCCTTAGGTTTTTCTAGTTTCATATGATGCATCTCCAGTATCTTCACTCCAGCTTTGAAACTGAGCTGTGTTCAAGAAATTAATGGTGTTAAAATGAATTTGGGTTAACACGATACAACCCTAAAGTGTATAAAACAAATGTTTGTTTAACAAGAGATCAATGCATACGAACTTGTCGAAATTACAATGAAGTCTATGGGATCTTTGGTTTTCTATCCCCCAAAAGGGGGCGCAGCTTTGACTTTTTGCGAAGTACCCGTTTGTGCCGGTCCCATGTATATGAAGAAAGTGATTTTCTGCCTTATTCTGTTTAGTTATCTGAATGTAGAAAGTTTTACTTCTTGTTTCCACTGAGGACAAGCCACAGCATAAAATTCCACCTGGCAAATCATTCGAGTGGATTTCATAATGCAGAGTTCAATTTGACTCCTTACTAGTCGTTATTTCAAATAGTGGCAGGAAGAGTGAGTCAGACTTTAAATAAAACTCACCGCAGCAGTTATCAGAATGAGAAATGTGCCATTCATCGTACCTCTTGGCGGAAATGTCCTCGTGCTCTGGTTGCTGAGTGGTGGGGTGAAGGACACACTTCCCGCTGTCGATCTCCACGCGGATGTCCAGCTCGAAGTCGATGTTTCTCTCCGTCGCCGGGCCGCCGAAGCTGCGGTTGGCAGGTGTGCTCGGCCAGCGCTCGCTGAACAGCTGACTCACGGCGGAGAACCCCGAGGACTTCCTGTGAGACGCTTGGCTGAGAAGAAAGGGAATGTTGGAAGCTTCATTTATAGTACAAAAATAAATCATAAAAGAAAAAAAAAAAGCTTTCATTGTAATGTGAGATTAATGGCAACCTCCTTTCATCTAACATTCATCACAAGAATACTCGAGTAGGCGGAAAAAACAAAAACTCACAAAGGCCTCCGATAGCTCGGCGGTCTCTCCCGCTCGAACTCGTCCTCCTTTTCGGAGTCTTCGGAGGAGGAGGAGGACAGGTCGTCGCGCCTCATGTCGTCGTGCTGGAAGGGAAGTGCGGGTGAGAAGACGGCAGGGGTGCAGGGCGCACTGAAAACTGAGTGCGGGCCCTCGGATGGAGAATGAAGATGAAGGTGATGGTGAGGATGGGATGGCTCGTCAAAGCTGACTGACAACAGGTCCACCTCTGTCTCCTCAGGAAACTTTCAGAGAAGGACAGAGTCAAACTCACACAAGAGACAAGTCTTCATGAAGCTCTTCTTACTTAAAAACGTGTTTTTAAGTAGGAAAGTAGCCAAGGAATAGTAACTTCGAAGGAGATAGTGTTCTGTTAATTGGACCACAAGGTATTCTCTTTTCTTTATTTATGTCATGTAGTCTATAATTAAATGCCAAAATCAAAATCTCACAGCACAGTTTAGATGTCTAGTTTTAACATCCAATGACAGAACACTACCAGCCTGCAACTGTTCCCCAAAGGAGCTGAGAGGTCATGCACTTTCTGTGAGGAGGAATGAAAGAGAGACAGTGTGAGACGAGGAGGAGGAAGATGAGGATGACGTGACAAAAAAGGTGAAACGCATACTCAAGAGGGTGACAATGGAAAGATGCCCAGGAATGTATACAAGTCTACTATCCTTAATGACAGCAGGAGAAAAATAAAAGGCCCAATTGTGAACCAGCAGTAATAGCAGATCCCAGAGACAGTTATTGACGGAGGCCGGCTGCTTGCTGAACGTCGATAAAAGTGATGAAATGGTTTTCTAACTGCATCTGAAACTAATCTAAACTTAAAATCAGATGGAGCATCAACGATCTGTATCTTTATTTCTCGTTTATTTTCACTGACTGGGAGTACGTGGGTGGTTCAGGTCACAGAAAGACTGACAGGTGAAGCGAACTCAGTCATGTGGCCTTTAAGTGGAGTCAGTCTGGGTCTGTCATCATTTAAGAGAGAATATTGGAGGCGTTGTGTAGCGAAAACGATTTGGTCATTCCAGCAGGGAAATACCACGACAGATAGATTCTTCATCATTCAATCAGGGCACAAATTAACCCCCAAAAAACCTTCATACATTAATTAACTATCAATGCTCAATTGACTTACTGAACACCTTAATAAACAAAGGTGCATTTTCATGAAACATTGTCTGGTATGGTTTGTGTTAAGTTAAGGCTTTAACACACCGCTGGAGTGACGAGCAGTAGCTCTGGTCTGCGCTGCCTTTGTCAAGGTTGAAAGTTTGCCGTCTTAGCTCAGACAACGGAGCCTCGGTGTTGTTGTTGTTTCATAAATAAAGGCGCAACTCAACCTGTCGCTCACAACTTGATAGTTGATGCCTTTAATCACGGTGCGAAAGCCAAAAAAAAAGAATAGTGCGAGTCTCCTGGTGTCTCAGCTGGTTGCCTGGCAACCTCACGATGATGACAAGACTCCAAGAAGTCACTGTGCATAGCTAAGAAACAGTCCAGCACATAACCTCCCCTACTACTCCCCTGCTACTTGTCATTTTTGACACTTCAGTTTTTGAACGTATTAAACAAAAGAGATATAACATGTCAATTAGTGAACGTTACAGGTGCTAATAGGTGGATTTTGTTACTTTTTACAGAGCCAGGCTAGCAGTTTTCCCCTGAGTCCAGTCTTTATGCTACGCTTAGGTCTTATCCATAACATTTTTATATAGAGGAATATTAAAAATAATAATAATACAGCCACAGAGCCTTTAAAAAGGTGCTGTGGTGCTGTATGGCTTTCCTTGAAAAAAATGATTACGATTGTGAATTAATCATTTAAAAAATGTTGGCAGGTCCAACAGGAATGTTTTGTTCATCTCTGTGGAAGATATCTGATGTTTGGTTCCCACTTCTAACAAGACTTGTGAGCCAATAGTAAAACAACGTTGGCATCACGTGGTATCTCTGGGTCGTCAGTTAGTGTGGAAAAAATGGATAAATGGCTGAGATTGACGGTAAGTGTCTGGCAATGACTTGTTGTGAAGTAAACGCAATAGAACGGAGGAGGGAGAATGCGAAATCTAGTGGCTGAATGTTATCACTGTTCATCATCAATATCACCTTTAACTTCATATTGAACATACAGATATGAGAGTGGTAACAATCTTCTCATCTGACTCTCAACAAGAGAACAAACAGGCACATTTCTCAAAATGTTGGGCTACTCCTTTAAGGCCTATTGGCTGTTTAGACTTGTCTAATGTCATATAAGGCATTTTAACATCAGTAAATTATAAACAATTTAAGTGTGATTAGGTGGAATACATGTTTTAACATAACACATGTTTTTTTTATGGCACAAATGAAAAAGTTTTAGAGCATGAACCCAGGAGGTGATGCTGTTTAAATCTTCAGACTTTCAGGGAGAGAAAGAGTGAAATATCAATAATTTGTCTAGTTAGTTTAAATCAACGTTTTTCTTTGTGGTAATTACACCAAACGATTGCAATTTTATATTACGCACCAATGACCATTAAAGCTGGATCGATGTCCATCTATAATCTGCATTTGATCTGCTATTGTTGGGTGTGAGAGACAGAGGAACTACTGTTTTGACAAACAGCAGCTGACAGACTGTGATTCAGAGCCAAACCATGCATAGTTGTTAGAAATCAATAAATATATTAAAGTTGAAGACACGTCGATTTGGTTATTCATGCAGTTTCAAAACAGGATGAGAATTTGCGACTTTCATTAAGCAGCATTCCAACTATAAACTTCTATTTCCAGGGGAGTCTTATTACGCGGTTATCCAAATAAAAGCATGGACATATTGCGAACTCACATATCTCTGTGACTAATGAAATGCTGCTGGTGTTTATCTACAGAATGAGCAGTAATAATAGCACATACATTTTAATTTGGCTCCACATATGCCATCACATAAATCATAGTGCGAACCAGGGACACAAAGAGCAGCATTACAGTAAATTATGCAAATGAACACCCTGTTGTTCAATAAAACATTGGGTGTATATTTATGTAGCAGACGCTCGTATTTCATCATCCTGTTTTGATTTTGCATATTCAAAGTCCTATCACCACTTCCAAGTTAATCACAGAGGAGAGGAGGGGACAGATGTGTTTGTTGTTGGTGTTGGTTAGGTATTTTAATTGGTTAAATGGAATCTTTTGAGCCGTATACCTTGAATACCTCTCCTGGACTGACAGGTGCATGTGCAGCATCCAAGGCCTTATTATTTATCTTCAATTGAACAAAAGAGTTATTAAAAAAAGGAGCTCATCCAAACTGAAAAAAAAAAATCCTCAGAGCATAATGGACTCTCCCTTTGAGCCGCCTTTAAAACAAACTGTATAAAACCCATGACCGCATGACATGACATATGAATCACAGCAAATATCAGGTTGTATGGAGATCATTTACGTCGACATGAAGGATGGATGAGATGATGATCCTCAAACTGCCAACATAAAAACAGCACAAAACTGGAAATATCTACTTTCATCTTCATATCATCGCCTTAATTATTGATTTGGTTAGAACAAATGTGTCAAGAGCATACTTCCTACAGTTCAATCAAATCTGTACAAAGCTAAGTTTGTCAGCATGTGAGATACGAAGGATGTTTTTAGAAATATGTTTACCGTGTCCTGGATGTTGAAAGTGACCCGGGGTCCAGGTGAGGAAGCATCCACACGCACATCTGGCAGATCATCCATATCCCCTATTCTGGAACTATGGACACAGTAAAGTGATACAAACAAACTGCATGAGATGCGTAATGGGGTCGGGCGATTGGACGAATATATCGGCTATTGGCGATTGGCTGAGTACATCGCTGGTTGTTATTTTTGAGTGATTGTCATTTAGTTTTGCCAATTTAATGGTCTGACTCCGAAGAATAAGAGCCACTTAGCCGCTGCTCAGCAGGCAGAGAGAGAGACAGAGGGGAGAAACAGTGTGTAGAGCATGTGTATTTTCACGTCGAAATCTGTGAAATATTGTAAGTGACATTGGCACAACATTATGGAAGCCCATTTCTGCTAGTAAAATAAAAAAAAAAATAAGATGGAAACTTAGCCTTGTGATGAGAAAAAAAAAAATCCTGTAAATCCTTATGATGACTAAGAATCTCAAAATAATGACTTTGCAACATAATGAGAAACTTTCTCAAAATGATTTAGTATCTCAAAATAATGACTTAGTATTCTAAAATGAAAACTTTCTCAAAATATTAGTTAGTATCTCAAAATAATGAGTTTGTATTTTAAAATAAGGAGAAACTTTCTCAAAATGAGTTAGTATTTTAAAATGAAACTTTCTCAAAATAATGACTTAATATCTTTGTATTTAACTAATAGATACATTTATCTTTTTATGTATTTTGTGAGTCATTATTTTTAGAAAGTTTCTCATTAAGTCATTGTATCACTATCCAAAGTGAATATTATGAGATCCTAAGTCATTCTTTTTTAGAAAGTTTCCCACTATGTTGTGATACTAAGCCAATATTCTAATTACTTTGAGATACTAAGTCATTATTTTATGATCCAAAGTCAATATTTTGAGATCCTAAGTAATTTTCTTCGAGAAAGTTTCTCATTATAA
Organism: Sebastiscus tertius; assembly: GCA_916701665.1. Taxonomy (NCBI): domain Eukaryota; kingdom Metazoa; phylum Chordata; class Actinopteri; order Perciformes; family Sebastidae; genus Sebastiscus; species Sebastiscus tertius. Next base: position 1,262 of record CAKAOH010036396.1, on the reverse strand, counting down.
TGACTTAAGGGATTCTTTTTTTTCATCACATTGGCGTTAATGTGCTTCCATACATCACACACTGCATTATTGTTGGTTTCAGAAATTACAGTAGCCTCTCAATAAAAGCACATATTGTTACTCATCAGATTAATTTCCACTTGTTTTTACTCAGTTATTCTGCCCTAGTCGATGTTTTCCTATTGCTTAAGGTCGTACAGCATTGTCAACTGTTTTAACATCATTACTACATTAATTCTGAGATATCTGCATAATTACTATAAACAAATGAGATAAGCACTTCCTCTCCTCTACACTACATTCTAATTTGTGAGTCACTGCATCCTCTTTGTGAGAAGGTTAATGGGAAATGTGTTTCAAAAACAGCAACGGTGTGAGACAGAGGTTACTTTGTCTTGTTTGTTTACAGTAAATGCTGGATGAAGCACCCATAACTGTGTCATTTCCATAATAATATACAGGGGAAAGTGGCTACTCCTGCCCTCGTTTTTTACCTCTGTCTGTCCATCCTTTTCAGAGGGGGTCGGCCTGCTGCCGCTGAGATGCTTTTGGAGCGGTTGTAGCTGGGTTTGTAGCCAAGACCCCACTTATCCTTTAGAGAGGCCGCCTGGTCCCAAACAAACACAAAGTCAGAAACAAGTTTCTTCAAAGTCTAAATGAGAGACATTCAGGTATGATGGGTACTGTTTTAATTGTCAGTATTTGATGAATACATTTCTAATCAGGGAAGGTAAATAGATGAGAATTCACCCTCATGCTGGAACGACGCAGTTTCTTTCTGACGTCTCTCCGGATGTCGTTGACGGCTACAGACTCCAGCTGCTGGTAGCGCTGGATCTCCTGGTTGATGGTGCCTTCGCTGGCCCCCAATTTCCTGTGGTTAAGAAAAGAGGATGTAGATAGTTTTAGCCCTGCAGTGCCAAGAGTTGAACAAAGAAAAAGAGTCCTCTCTGCCAGCTAGTCCTGAAGCTCTGCCCCCCCGACACCAGGGCTCTTCAGGACAGACACCAAACAATCTGGCCCAACCAAATCATCTCAAAACAAAAAGAAAATTACATCAAATATTGGAACGAAACCACCAAATCACAAAGTAAAATTAGAATTCTATTTGACCCTAAACAGAGAGTACATGGTGGCAGAGCACCTGACCACCGTGACTGAGAGAAACGTTGACAATGTACAGACTGAGTAAACAGGCCGTCACAGGCAGAACAGACGACCCAGGGAGGCCAGGCTGTGTTCACATTGTTATACAAGAGAGG
>CAKAOH010036394.1:0-25677 GCA_916701665.1 Sebastiscus tertius | reverse complement strand
TTGTGGTCACTTTGCATCTCTTTGTAGTTGATTTGTGTCTATTTGTGGTCACTTTGCGTCTCCTTGTAGTTGATTTGTGTCTCTTTGTGGTCACTTTGCATCTCCTTGTAGTTGATTTGTGTCTCTTTGTGGTCACTTTGCGTCTCCTTGTAGTTGATTTGTGTCTCTTTGTGGTCACTTTGCGTCTCTTTGTAGTTGTTTTGTGTTTCTTTGTGGTCACTTTGCGTCTCTTTGTAGATGATTTGTGTGTCTTTGTGGTCACTTTGTGTCTATTTGTAGTTTTTTGCATCTCCTTGTAGTTTTCTGTCTCTTAGTAGTTGTTTTGAGTCTCGTTGTAGTTGATTTGCGTCTCTTTGTGGTCACTTTGTGTGTCTTTGTAGTTGTTTTGTGTCTCTTTGTGGTCTCTCATAACAAGGTAGGATGTAAATAGTTGAATAAGGAGTTAAAATAAACCATATTGAAGGCAAACAGTGGGATAAACTTACTAAAAATAAACAGATTGTGCCTTTATGCCAGCTATTTTGTTTGATTGGTTACTGTAGGTATCAGTCAGTGTCACCTGTGGTGATTGGTTGTAGGTCAGGAAGAGGGCGGGAGAAAGAAATAAAAAAACACAGAAAAAGACCGAAGAGACCAACAGACAGAGGAGAGCGAAGGAAAAAGAGAGTTAAAGTTAGGTCGAGTAAATGGAGGAAAATAGTAGCCGTAGGTTAAGACACTAACACGCACTTTTCTTTATTCAATCTTGATTAATTAGCCTGAACGTTAGTGTTTGTTTGTGTGTTTGCATAAGCTTGAATTCTGTGAGTACCTGAAATTGCGTAGCAGTTAGCTATTATTAGATTATATTGCATCAGAGATTTCCTGTTATTTTTAGGAACTATATATACAATTCACTGTTTGTATTATGTATTTTTTTTTTTTTAACTATCAGACATACTTAATAGGCTTCCTTTTTTGATAAATTCAGTGTTTTATTCTCCCTGACGCTTAGCCATTATTCTATTAGCGCTTTGGTTGTTTTAAATGCATACTTTTCTAATACAGGACAAGGCTGTTTAGCAGAGGAGAGGGTCTGTGAATATAACTTGTGTTCAGGTCTTCACCGTGCGCTGATCCTGTTTATATCTTAAATAATAATCCAAACTTTAAAAATAACAATTTCATTTAGTTTTCTTTATAACAATTAATGAAATGTTGAGATATAGGCCAACTGTATATTTAAAAAAGTTATCTTACACCCCTTAAAATCAATAAGGCCTCGCAACATCCTCTTAAGCTTTGGCGACCCCTAACGGGGGTCGGGACCCCCAGGTTGGGAACCAGTGATGTAGAGTGTTGGGGTGCTTCTGACTGTGGTAGTGGGGAGGGCCCGTGTCACTGCCGGCCATGCCTCCGTCCCCGCCCCTGGACATGTGAGCTGTAGATGTGAACGTATGGCTCTGTTGTTGAGTGTTTGCTGAAGCTTCTCAGTGGGACAAGAATGTGACCGTACACGAGTCCGCTGTCCACGCAACTTGTAATTAATTCCTCCATGAAACATGTAAATACCTCAGCAGGAATAGAGGGATCTGTTCCAGGGACATAAAGAGGGGATTGTAGCTGTTAGGCCTATCACCCATTCTGATTGTTGTTTTAGCTTGAACACACACATTTTTCCCAGAGACATATAATTTGGATTATAACATACAGTATAGTACATGCATGCCTACTGCTCACACAGCAATTTCTCAACTCTGTTTTGGAGTCAAGTGCACTGAGCTGCTCTCTTCCTCTCACAACAATTTGTGCGTTTCCGTGAAAGCGCACACTGGCCAGAGCCTCTTTGTTTATTGTTGGAGTGGAGAGCAGAGAGACTCGTAATAGGCCAGAGCTCTCAGCTGAGCCATCCCTCTGTTTCTCCACACTCTAGGCATACTGAGAACACTATTAGCTCCATGATGGCTGTCATCAGCTTTGAATTTGTTGTGCTGGTGGTGCGCTTCGATACAACTCAGTACGCTGCCTTTCCAACTTTAGTTTGCGTGGAATTAAAACCAAAATAATTGAGTTAGTACAGAGTTCTGTTGTGAGTTTTGTCTGCAGCACTCAACAGCATGTAAATGTCATTTTATGTATCGGCTGATGGGTATATAACAAATCAATGGCAGTTGGAAAAGTTTGGTTAGTGTATACAGTGTATGAAACAGCTGGGGGACAGTTGTATAATTGTATTCAATAGTCCTAACTGCCTGCCACCCAATGATGATATACTCAGATCCTCAGCGTTCTTGCTATGTGTCTGACCCGAGGGAGCTGTACACCAGATGGGTGTCATTATGTAGGAGGGATGCCATTAGCCGCCCATGTCCAGTACACACGCAAGTGACTCACTGTGAAACAATAAGGGAAAGTGGAGGTCTCACATGAACTGCAGAAAAGAACATTAAATTATTAAAGACATGGACAACTTTCAACAAAGCACGCAAGTTGCTGCTAAACCTCGCTGTTAAGCATTAAAGCTTGATGAAAAAGTCCCTTTTGCAAGCTAAATTACTTAGACAAGCTTCCCTGCGCCTCTATTTGTGCTTCAAAATCGTCAATGGACAATTTAGGTGCTTCTTTATCAGTTTGGCAGGTGGACAGCATTTCCTGTCTCACCCAATTAAACATCTACATGAACAAACAGAGTTCATTCATCCTCCCCTTCATGCATATAATCAGCCCCATAGCGAGGCAAAGTCACGCCCCTTCCGGTGGACCTCCATGGTCACTTCTTCCTGCGTCATGTGACAGGCTATGTTTTCTAACCTGTGTTTGCTCAAAGTTAAACATTGCCAGTAATGAGCTCCTGCTGCAATGCATAGAAGATGCAGTTTGTGCGGCCGGTGATCTCACATTTGGTGAGGTCATTGCACAGCCTGTGGCCTCTCCTTCAGCTTCACATGATAAAATACAATACTTTCCTCAGCCCTCTTGATCTAATCGGCGACGCCTGCACACCTCTGCTTTATTTGACCTTTTCAAGGTTTTGTAAATTTTCCAAGATGTGTATCCCAGGATTACCTTGAGTGGGTGTGTACTCTTACTTCTAGTTTTGACAGAACATGTTCCTTCTTTGATCGTTTGCAGGTTTAAAGTCATGTTCTATCATGTAGTGAAGCCGGATTTGTTACTCATGCCACTCACCAAATATGTGCTTACTGGATTGATCCTGCAAGAAAAGAAAACAACTTCTCTGCCTTCTTGTGCGTTGAAAGCAGACGCTGGTGGCTGTCACATATGCAGCCATTCAGAAGATTACTGGGCTGTCAGTGTTGTGTGAGGCCTACACAGCTTGACCTCCCTCTGTCTGTCTGTCTGTCACTGCAAGGCCTGTTGGTATCAGACTAAAAGGGTGCATAAACTGCCTCTGTTACTGCGATGGTAAATGGTACTGTACGAGAACAAACCCAGGGGGGGGGTAGAGATGGGATAGCAGCTGAGTTCTCTAAATGGGTCAATAATACATGAGGCTGCTCTAGTAACCACTGCTCCCATTAAGAGACTCACTCTCGCTCTCTCCCATGCAAAAAGCCTAAAACGTTGATACCAACACCTCAGTGTGTCTTCAATATGTATAAACCGTGAAGCCCTGCACTGTCTCACAGTTCAAAACATTAATAATAAAGTCATGATGATGTTACGTAATGATCAACAACAGTGTGTCAAACTTTGGAATGGAAACATTTAAACACCACAAGACCCGGATATAAGCAGTGACGCATGGCTTGTGGCGCAAACGCTTCAAGGAAAGTGAGACTCCTCAAACTTACTATAAAATGTGTCTGCTTGGGTTTGGGCATGGCTTTTGGCAGTTGTGGTTATAATGTAAACCAGATTTGCCAGTCAGGGCTCTTGCAGTCGGAGTGGGAAGCTTGAGAGAATTCCTCAACTGAGCAAATGAAGGTCGAGATAATATAGAGCACTTTGTCAAAAAACTGAAAGGATTTCCTTCATCCAGCCTTGACCGCCCCTGGTTAATCCACATCAAGTACTGCAGTAGCAAAGCCAACCCAAATGATCCAGTGGCCAGACAGACAGAATTTGTTCCAGTGCAACTGAAAACAAATGATTAAATATCACGGACATGAATTGCACTTGGCTTATCTCCCTGGGACAGCTGATTTTACAAACCCCTTGTTGTGCCAGAATGTATTTTAACCACATGCCAAAAATAAGTGTTGAATATAAATTTTGAGCCAAAACTGAATCACACGATTTGGGTTTGTGGTCACATCACAAGATTATTTAACAATTTCCTGGCTCAGCGTGGGAAATGACTAACTACTATTTCCCATCAAAAAATCAGTGGACTGTGTAATCTGCAATCCATTGATTTTTGGTTCAGTCGAGCATCCATGTCTGTGTGCCGATTTCATGGTTGTTACATAATTGTCTCATTTTATATTGGCATTTCCGTCACACAGATGCAGCTATGGCAACAGAACATCAGAGTATATTTGATTTTTTTTTTTCTCAAAACAGAAGAAAGCTCATTTTTACGACGGAGTATTAGAGCCACATTGAGGAAATAAAAAATCGGAGATTTCGAGAATAATGTCATAATATTACGAGAATAAAGTCATGGGTTCACAAGAAAAAAGTCGGAATATTACGAGAATAAAGTCAGAAGTTTACGAGAAAAAAAGTCGTAATATTATGATAATAAAGTCATAATATTATAATGTAGTAATATTACGTGTTATTTTTGAGGGGAAATAGAGCAGCAGGCAGCCTGTGTGAAAATGAGAAACGTGGGGCATCTTGTGAAGTTATACTTTAGTATAGGTCTCACAAATAACAAAATACTTAATCTTTTTGGCACATCAGCAACACATTATCATAAGTATCAGGACGTTGAAAAGATTGAGCAAGAAACTGCGTTTATTCCGAAGAAAGAACCACACGGACCTGGAGGAAATTGCCTCTTTTGTGGAGGAGGAAATTACTTTTTTTCTCGTAAAGTTATGACTTTATTCTCGCAATATTACAACTTTTTTTCTCGTAAAGTTATGACTTTATTAGTGTAGTATTACAGCTTTTTTTTCTTGTAAAGTAATGACTTTATTCTCGTAATATTACGTCTTTTTTCTCGTAATGTTATGACTTTATTCTCGTAATATTACAACTTTTTTTCTTGTAAAGTTATGACTTTATTCTTGTAATATTATGACTTTTTTTCTTGAAATAGTATGACGTAATTCTCATTAAATTACGACTTTTTTCTCGTAATATTATGACTTTATTCTTCCCTAACTTCCCTAACCCTACCGTTCTTATTCTTCCCCCTCAATGTGACCCTAATACTCCTTCGTACATTGCCACTACCAAAATCTTTCCATCCTGCCTGCCTGAACAGGAAGTGCCCATGACTTCCTGTCCTTCATCTTCTTGTGGGAGAGGCAGAGGCCTGTCTTTTACTAGATAGAGCAGGCTTCCTGTGGCTGTATTTGGGCTGACCAGAAGTTTTAGGCAGGGCTCGCTGTTAAACCGCCCACTCCGTCTGTCTGAGTGTTCTGCCTGATAGAGCACAGCTGTTTTGGAGGAGGTTTCCATAACAGAGAGGCAGCCTGCAGAAAAAAGCCTGGCCAGTGGGTGTTTTCCTAGTTAGCAAGTGCATGGCACTCTGGGACTTGTTTTACACTCGCCTCCTGAGAACATATACATTCCTCTAATCCAACAGTATTCATAATTCATAAGTAAAGGCTTGTTGCTGAGGTGAGGTTTGTTTTGAAGGCTGGAACGCTACCTCTCTCTCTCTCTCTCTGACAGTTTGTTTAGTTTTAATCCATCCAAATGGAGAATAGTGTGGAATAATAGAGCTGCTGGGTGGTCGACGATATGGAAGCCTTTAACGCTGCTTTGTAACAGTCTAAATCCCTCCATATATTTACAACGCATCAATCTGAATCAAACTTCTTTTCACATCCTGCTATGGAACCATGACTGCAGCACATTATCATCAACTGCTTGGCAATCAAGTGGAGTATCACTTCGCCTCCGTCCTCGAGGCCATTAAGGTTGCTATTTTTGAGTCAGCAGGACGCTCACCTAAGTGCAGCTCTGGAGGACGGACTGTACTGAGTCACAACTCCTTCTGCTTTCTTTTTCCTCCATGATTATTATGTGGTTAATCCAGTTTGCCTTCCTGTGTAAACTGATAACTCTGGCATCATCGTCTGTGATCTGATAAAGAGCTAGATTGGAATGAATGCAATAGAGATTGCAGTTTAGTTGTTGCACAAAAGACTGCAACTTATATCTTGAGTATCTTTTATGAGGAATGTAAAATCCAGCTGAAAAGGAGTCTTGTTTAGCCTCTGTGGCTCGAGGTTAAAGTCCGATACCGATCCGATAACGTTTTAGTTACTTTGCAGATTCAGGTTATTAATACAAAATACAATTAACTAATACATGTTTACGTATTATTATAGATTAAACTACCCAGCAGTATATAAAGTCATTAAAATGACCTCCACATTTACCAACATTTAAGTGATGAACACTTTAATGCATCAATAATGAAATACAATAATATAGTATATATTATTCTGCATAAGGAGTACTTTTACTTTTGGTACTTTAAGCATATGTTGATGCTAATACTTATAATGTACTTTTACTTGAGTAGCCTAATATTTTGAATGCAGAACTTTTACTTGTAGCTAGTATTTTTACACTGTAGTATTACTACTTTTACTTAGGTAGAGATCTGAGTTTTTCTTCCATCTCTGTATGTTAATATTAGTTTATTGAAATATTAAAAAACAATTTTCAGATACAGTTAATTCAGTGTTGTGCATGCACTGTTTGCCTCTATCATCTGCTGCTGTCTCTCTCTCTTCTCTCTCCAAGTGCGTTTGCGCAAGTTTTCACCTCTAGTGCTTAACTTAACGCTGCGCAACGTGAGGTTTGTAAAATAAAATAAAATAAAATGGCAGTTACAATCATGAAGAAGACGAAACGCTCTCAATTTTCCTCTCCTCTTCCCACTGTAAGTCACTCAGCGCTGACCGTCAGGCACACAGTTGGTTTAGGGACCTCCTTTTAAGTTGACAGTCAGTTCTGTAACGAACACTATCGCACATTCACACACATTACGTTTTCTGACGAGGCTACACTCAAAACATTCGGAGCTTTAGCCCGGCAAAATGACCTGGCAACACTGAAGAGTGTACACTCACCGGCCACTTTATTAGGCACACCTGTTCAATTGCTTGTTAACACAAATAGCTAATCAGCCAATCACATGGCAGCAACTCAATGCATTTAGGCATCTAGAAGTGGTGAAGACGACTTGCTGAAGTTCAAACCGAGCATCAGAATGGGGAAGAAAGGGGATTTAAGTGACTTTGAACGTGGCATGGCTGTTGGTGCCAGACGGGCTGGTCTGAGTATTTCAAAAACTGCTGATCTACTGGGATTTTCACGCACAACCATCTCTAGGGTTTACAGAGAATGGTCCGAAAAAGAGAAAATATCCAGTGAGCGGCAGTTGTGTGGACGAAAATGCCTTGTTGTGATGTCAGAGGTCAGAGGAGAATGGGCTGAGTGGTTGGAGATGATAGAAAGGCAACAGTAACTCAAATAACCACTCGTTACAACCAAGGTATGCAGAACACCATCTCTGAACGCACAACACGTCGAACCTTGAAGCAGATGGGCTACAGCAGCAGAAGACCACACGGTACTAGCACAGCCACTTTATTAGGTACACCCTGTACCTAATAAAGTGGCCGGTGAGTGTATGTGCCGGACTGAGCCCCGGAACAGATGCCGACATAGAAGAGTGTATGTGACAGAAATGGATCGGATGGGATTGTAAGCAGCACTCTCTCACTCTGTTCATTTAAATTTGTCAAATTGCAATGAAAATATATTGTCCCTAAAATCAATGAATAATCGTGATAAATTATTGGGATCTCAATATTGATCAAAAATAATCGGGACTATCATTTGGGCCATAATCGTGCAGTCCTAGGTCAAAGTTCAATTTGATTGAATTTTGGGCCACTAAACCTGGCGGACACCCAGAGCAGTGTGCGTCGCTATTATTCATGCATCCACTTTGCATTGGAAATAATGGTTTTGCTCTGCTGCACTTGCTCTTTACGTGTGAACGACCTGTTAGTCTTGTTTATAGCGGTTGAGTAGGTGATATCAAATGCATAAGCTTAACATCAGCATACAGATATCTTTATTTTGAGAACAACCTTTAAAACCTAGACTTAGTTTATTTTAATGACTCAGCCTCCCCTTCATCGGAGCGTTGCGCGGGAGTGCACGGCCTACATGGCAGAGTCCCCCTTAGCTCCAAGCTGCTTTCTAACAGTCACATGAATGGCGCCATTACAAACAGGTCTTTTACCCGGCCCAGCCCACACATGAGCAAGTGAATGAGAGAAACATATCAAGTGTAGGAGGATACTGCTCTGCCTGCCACCACTGATTCATTAGTTTTGCGAGAGGCCAGCCAAAGCATTAGCCAACGGGTGAAACTGGTCAAGCCTAAAGCTCCAAAGGCAAAATCATTGCTCTGCACACATGCAACGCGCACCTGCAGATTAAGCTCATGGGATTAAGCCTTGAAAAGCCCTACAGCACTCCTGACTGCAGACTGAACAACACGTCCATGTTGGCTGATGGAGAAATGTCTAGAAAGAGCAGACTAATGACTAGCACATTTTCTTTTAAAGTCTCGTGTGCTCTCTGTGAGGTGCATTTACTCTCCGAGCCTCCTTGAGTTGTCTATAAAAGTAATGTTTCCCTCCCATCCCTCACTGCAACTGACCATTAACTTGTAATTGTGGGAACACGGCTGTTACCATGACAGAAGAGATTGGAGGGTACGCTGTATGCTAACACTCTTAACCTTGTCATTATTTTTTCCACCCAATTGATGGCATTCTCTCCATTTTTGAATCACCGCCATTGCATTTGCCCTCTCTTCTGAGTGGAGGTTCACTTTATTTGACGTATGCGGAGTTGACTTAATTCTTTAATGTATGCTACACTCCAGTAATTTGAACTTTTTGAACTTTGATAACTTTGATAACTTCTGGTCTTATAAAATTGTGTTATTTTTAGCCACGCTAGCATCTTCTAGGGACGACAATGTCAGTGTGTTTGTCAGTTCACCTCTTAGTTCCAGATATATCTCAACAAATATTAGATAGATTGCTATGAAACGTTGTCTGGCCCCCAGACTATTAATCCTAATGATTTTGGTGATCCCCTAACTTCTCCTCTAGCGCCACCATGAGGTTGACATTTAATGTTTTTTAGAGAAATGTCCAGTATATCCACATTAGAATATGGCTAATTATAATGAAATACTTCCTAGTTGTGTTCTTTTTACACCTGTTTCTTTTGTATCTCTCAGTCTTCTGTGTTACTGATGCGATTCCTGGGATTTAGTGTCAAGCAAAGCAGCACATTCTCAGTAGGTTAATCTGCTTTGCACGCATATCTCTCCCTCTGGCCTCCCCTGACATTGCCTCGTTGTGGTCGCTGACCTCCCATTCACACTCGCTACGCGGATCACGGCAGGATCAGCGGCTCTCGGATGTGTTGTAACACAGAGGGATGGATTAGCATACAATTAGCCAACACAAAAGCTAGTTTCCGGTACTGAGATTTAGAGCTAAAAGCTATATGAAGTGTGAAAACTGAAAAGAAAATACTGGCGGGTTTTAATATATACACTTCAAGTATCACTTGAGGCAGAGCAGATGCAAATATGAAGCTACGTTCAGACTGCAGGCAAAAGTGGCCCAAATCTGATGTTTTTTGATGTGACTCAGATCTTGATTTTTTTTTTTTGTTATGTTATTATGTGGTCCTAAATCAGATACAGCTCTGACTTTTTTGCAATGCGACCTCAGTCTGAACAGTCATATCTGAATTCATGTGACTTTTACGTCATTCTAGATAGACATTCGTGACAATTCTGCGCTGTGAAGCCATTCACGTCACGATCCCACCACTCCTGGCTCAGACTCTGCATCCACCTCTGTACAGACGTAGCAGCCTTTGCTCCACAAAAAGCCATGCTCTCTTCCTCCTCATCCTAGTTATTCATCTGCTCACGAATTCGCTGGCTTCCACTGCACATCAACTTATAAAGGAAACCATAAACGCTAGGGCTGACCCAAATGCTTTGAAGCTTCGACCATTGCCGTGGTAATCAACCTCTAAATCAGTATTTGAATGCTTCGTTGTTGTTGTTTTTTTAATATATGTATGTAATAATAAAGTATGAATCCCAAAATAGTCCATGAAAAAAGGAATAATCCTACAACATTATTCATATTCCATCCATCCATTATTCGGGACAGCCTTAGTGAACTGACTTCAGTGGCGTCCATGTTTACTTCCGTACATCAGCGTGCTGCGTGTGACGTCTTTGTTATTGTTGTTTTGCACATGCAGGCCACTTCAGGACCGTGACCAGTTCACACTGGAATCTGATATTGGCCACATTTTAAAACGATATTGTGAACAGCCAAACAAAACAAAATTGATTCTTAGCAATAAATCCAAATTGAGCACCATAAGGCTTGTGGTGTGAACGTAGCCTTAGATGTGTTTGGAAATGATTGTGTAGTATTTATTTGTTCTGTGTGGAGGATGGAGGGCTGCTGTGAAGTGTTTGGGAAATTACTTGAAATTCCTGCTCCGTGCTGCTGTCTGACTGCTATCAGACTGCAGAGATGAAAGTGAAAGTTGCCACTGAAGTTGTTATCGTTCATCTGGGATTTCCCTGAGAGTTTAGGGCACTTATATAAATTCACCCAAGGCTCCAAAGCAGAGACGGGTAAATGAATCATTACCTAACTATAAAGCGAGGAATCTCTTTATGTACGTATGTGTGTGTGCGTTTGTGTGTGTTTGTGTTTGTTTCCTTTCCATATCTTGAGAACCGTCCATCTGATCTACTTCAAACTTGGTGGGTTTATTACTGGGGCCGTGGCTCATTGACTGAAGTTCTCTTTTGCTGCTGGATGCTGGATATACTAACGTTACAACCAGGGTCGGAAATTAACACTCGCCAAATACGGGTAGATTGTTGGCAGTGGCGGGTGAAATCATCAGGCCATCCTCCACTTTGACAGGAAGTGAAAATGCTAGAGTGGGGAATAGAGAACCGGTTAGAACAGATTCTTAGTTGTGAGATTCCTTGGCATCTCATGCCTCCGTGACTATCGTCTCCTCTGAATTGATGCTTTACGACAGTCATGCATGCACAATGACGCATACGCACACGTTATCATGTTTCAGTTTGTTTGGGGAGCCAGGAGAGAAAAGGAAATGCTCAAAAGCATGGCGCTACTACTACTAGACCTGAGGGGACGTACTCTATTTTTTCCCTGATAATGCTACACTGTGACATTATGATGTGTTCATGCTCTGCTCAGTAAATTGAGGTAACACTTCATTTCACAGGTCCGCAAATTTTGTGGTTCTTAGTTGATATTTAGCAAGTAACCTATTTCAAATTTCTTTGGAATTACTGCCAAATTACCCCAATATTTACCTCAATTTATAGAAAATTACTTTATTATCAGTATTTATTATTTATTATGTGTTCAAATGTAATCTCATAAAATGTAGATTTTTTGCGAGAAACTTGATTGAATCCAGTTGTTTGTAGGAAATGTTTTCAAAGCAATATAAAAATAAATATTAGAGTGAGTGAGTGGTAGACAAAGTGAGTGGGAGAAGTTAATCTGGTTACAACTCTTCTTCACTTCCCTGGAGTCAACGAGCGATGAGCGGTTCTCGCCAACGCTAAGGCCAAGCTATTGGCCCGCTCCGAATAGGCATTGCACTCGTTTAGGTAAATAGATAAAAGTAAGTGGCTCCTCAATGTGGAGTTTACCCTTCTCTATGATGTTTCCCTCTTTCCCACAGTGCATGCTGTTTGCTTAATTAAAGAGAGACTAAAATCTCTGCAGTTCTCAGCGTTCATTTATATGGCTTTGTACGCTGTGCAGTGTGTGGATGGGACCTGCCGCAGCCAGAGGGGATAAACTCTAATGACTTTTCACCAGGCCGGCTGCATAGCTGGCATTCCTCACTCTGACACACTGTAGGCCAGGGAGGGAGGGAGGGGGAGGGGCACAACCTACAGGAGGCGGGCCGAGAACTGGGTGGGTTTTGGGGCAGGGTTTGCATCTCACCTTTGGATTTTTATGTAAACTTTGTTTGTTGAAAGACTTCTGAGATGGTAAAAATATACATTCAAGTGGTGGAAGAAGTACTCAGATCCTTTACTTAACAACTACTAATAATTAAAAGTCCTGCATTCAAAATCCAGCTTAAGTAAAAACTACAGTATCATCAGCAAAATGTATTTAAAGAACCAAGAGTAAAAGTGCTTATTTAGTAATATATATTGTTAGATTGTTGTTTAATGATGTTGCACTTTATTGTTGTAACTGGTCGAGGTTGAGCTAATTTTAAATACTTTTTATTCGGGATGACCAATTTTGATTTTGATTATTTTAACTGATATTGCAATATTAGAGGGAATGATAATTTTTTACATCATAATTCTCATTTTCATTGAAAAACATAATACCATAATCATTTTAATATGTCTTTTATAAGCTCATGATATGCTTTAAATGTAGCTCTTACTGTCACATAATTTAGTATTTCCTCATAGTACCTCTTAACTGTACCTAAGTACAGTACTTGAGTAAATGTACTGTATCACTGGCGGGAGACATGTGCAATGCTAAACACTTACAATACAAAGTTGAGACAAGCAGCATGTAAAAGGAATCCTGATGAGTTGCTGTAGTTGCCCATTCAAGAAAAATTTACATGAAACGCTGAGCTCTCTTTTTTTTTCTTTCTTTTGAAAGCTGAAACAAGCCCATTGTGCGCTCTCTGCCCACAATAAACAAATGAGTTCTGGTTAAAGAGACAAATCCACTGAGATTTGGGGCCTTTATTTATAAAAATCCCTTCGTCGGCTGTTATATCAGCTGACATTCAGAAAAAAATGAAGGATAAAAACTTCTCAATAGCTTGAAGACATAAATTAACGTCTTACACAGCAATCAGTGTTTGTTTTTTCTGTCAAAGCCTGTGTGCATACAGTAGAGACGGAGCTCTCCTTGGGGCTTTGTATTTGTTTGCTCCCTGTTTGTTTTTCAGGGCTTAGCATTGGGATGCAGGATTGTGCTAAGTGTGCACTGCACAGTGGCAGTGTCCCTTCCCTGGATGGATAAATAAAGTTTGCTGTGTGGTGTTTATGGAGGAGCAGCAGTGTGGCTGTGTGCCCGAAGGCCTGCTTTCAATCACACTTGTTAGTGATGGAGGAGAACAAAGTGACCCTGGACGGTGCACTGTTGACATACAGCCACTTGTTACGTTTTATGATGTGCCTAAAAGCAAACACCCTACATGGAAGGATGGGGAAAAAAATTGTTTCACCTATGTCTCGCAATTTTCTTTTTAGGATTTTGAAATAGATTTTTTAATGCCAGAATCGATATATTTACTTCATTTGAGTCTATGCGGAGGTAGAAGGAAGTTACCGCTTTTATTGTTGTAGTCTGAGTAACGTGACATCATATCCGTTCTGTATCCATCTCTCAAAACAAACAGTGGCCGGCCAGCCGTAGCGAGCAGAAACCGGCAGATACGACAGAGCAGAAAACAGCGGAGGGTCGCCATAGATACGACCTGCACCCTCGAAACGTTATTGTATTGCGGTAACATGCAGTCAAGCGAGCCGTCACTCTCATCTCCGTGGTCGGCCGACGCTACAACTATAGAGCACCCATATACTGACATTTCTGTTAAATGCATTCAAACGACCCCGATGGAGCTGACCATGGATGTATAAACAGAACGGAGCTAACGGTAAGAGCTAGCGACGGACTTGGCGAAGTTAACGGAAGTATACACGTGTGACTACGTCTGGTTTTCAAAATAAGTTGTTAACAAAGGGAAGGTATAAAACATTACATATTCCCTATAAATTAAAAGAAAATACCACTAATTTGTGAGGGAAATGTATTAATAAATAATGCCTGACAATGACTGATATATTTGACTTCAGGACGTCTCTGACTACATACATACTGAAAATCAAACATTTTCATGTATTAATTTAGATATTTACCAAAGTAAACGTCCCTAGAAGTGTATGATCTAACTTTTTCCCATGGTCTAGTGTTAAAAAAGTTAACAAAAATTGCAATAAATTGTAATATCGAATCGCAATACTTGCAGACTCGCAATACTTAAAAATCACAATACATATTGAATCAGGAGATAGGTGAACCGTCCCAGCCCTACTGCATGGTGTTGAGCATCATAAACACGCAGTATGACATCCCCACTCTTCACTGTGCACACCGCTGTGCAGATAAACAGCTCAGTATCCCTGACTTGACTTAATCTGCTTTTAGTGTCTCCACTTAGTCTTTAAAAGCCATCGACACCATCCCCCACTCACCGAGCAGTGTGTTGAATTTGCTGCACCCATAACTGTTGTGTTTCTCAAAATATGACAAAACTGTTTGTGCTTGTCATAAAGTGCTTTTATTTAAAATTCCTTCAACAAAATATTTCACTCTCAAGTGACTTTATATGACTCTAACAAAAGTCTTGTATTGATGGATTCAGATTTTATTCTATTTTGCAGCTATTTCCATTTTTCCGTTTCTTCACGCTTTCTCAAGTGACTGACTTAAGACTCAAAAATGTCAAATCTATCCAAATCCATTTTAGTTGCTATAGCAGCACCCCTGCTTATTGTGGTATTAACCTGATCCATGAGGCAGGTTAAATCTCACAAAATGCCCAAACAGCGGAAACGGGATCAGCAGCAAATAATGAGATTTTTTTTTTTGTCATGAGAGAGTTCTGCTGCACTTTGTTACTGCACGAGGGACTGAGGGAGCTCTGCTGTTCCTATTGTAAAAAGTGAACTATTCAAGACTCAAGAGAGGCCATGAGACAAAGTAAGCAGTTCAATATTGACTGTCCCAGTCAAGCTTTTCTAAAACAGGGATATATCCTATAACATGTGTTTCCTCTGTCAGGAAGGGAGGGAGCCTCTGAGAGGGGGGTGTTGGGGCACAGCTTGGTTAGCTAAGGCACTGCCAACAAACTATAACTACAACAGGAAGAAGGCGGCGTGCCATTCCTGGATTTTCTAAAAGAACATTTCAGTGCCAATCCTATGAGGAAATCAAAAATAACCTGATTACGACACATCTTGTTACATAATAACCACTGAAATCTAGGGCTGTCAAAGTTAACCCGATAATAACGTATTAATGCAAGTTTGTTTTAACGCCACTAATGTCTTTAACGTATTAACTCAACTTGCGATTTTATTTTGTCGCAGGCTCAGTTTCAAAGCTAGAGTGAATATGAAACTAGAAAACCTCAGGAATCCATTTGTACCAACCAGTTTATACCAGCTTGTCATGAAGGAGGCTAATTAACGCTCCAAACCTATGCTGTCATGGCCATTTTCTAAGGGGTCTCTTGACCTCTGACTTCAAGGTATGTGAATGAAAATGGGTTCTATGGGTACCCACGAGTCTCCCCTTTACAGACATGCCCACTTTATGATAATCACATGCAGTTTGGGACAAGTCATAGTCAAGTCAGCACACTGACAGCTGTTGTTGCCTGTTGGGCTTGAGTTTGCCATGTTATGATTTGAGCATATTGTTTTATGCTAAATGCAGTACCTCTGAGGGTTTCTGGACAATATGTGTCATTGTTTTGTGTTGTTAATTGATTTCCAATAATAAATATATACATATATTTGCACAAAAGCAGCATATTAGTCCACTCCCATGTTGATAAGAGTATTAAATACTTGACAAATCTCCCTTTAAGGTACATTTTGAACAGATAAATATGCGATTAATTTGCGATTAATCACAATTAACTATGGACAATCATGTGATTAATCGCGATTAAATATTTGAATTGATTCACAGCTCAACTAAAATCATAAAGATGTATTTAAATGTGTAAATACAATGAAATGTAGTGCCAATATGTATTGTGAACAATTATAATTCCCTAATATATGTATGTAGCAAAAGGTATTTAAGGTACAAATTCTTATCATGTTTATATATACAGCATCTTAGTTGTCATATGAGGGAATTGAATGACATCCAATAAGAGTGGGGACATGGATAAAATCCTTAATTTTATATTGCAATATCAATATATCTGGAACATAATTGAGTTTATGGATAAAATAACCTGGTATGAATGTCTGTTTTTGGCTAATCCACCAAATTAAATCAGATTACTTTGATCCAAAAATCATATTAAAATCCAGTATTGTCATAATGTACAGTAGATGCATATATGGCATGTATATGGCAAGTCTTTGATGGTCGAACATGTTTACATCGCTTTACTGTATATCGTCATATTGCCCAACAAATAAATTTGTGTCCCCCTGTACAGTCGCCATCACAGCTGACAGCTTCTTTTAGCCCTTTGCGGCCTCCCTGGGGAGCTGTGTCGTATAGTATTACGGTTAAGTCCACTGCCACTTTAGTGGTGCAGGTGCACGGACATGCGTTCATCTCCTCCTCAGTCTTCTGTTTCCCTTGATTGTAAGCAGCGCTCATTGAACCAGGCTCAAGAGGATTTCCAGTGATTACAAACAAAGGGCCAACTGAGATTAGCTGATCCTTAAAGGTTACCAAACTCCTGCCCTCTCCTGCCCTTTATCCCCCCCTCCTCATCTCCCTCGCCGTAGAAAATATTTACTTGAATTAATATGTATTAAAGATCGCTTTACCTTTTTTTTTTTTTTGCCTACATTTCTTCCCTGCTTTAATTACCTCTGTTGTCTGTTAGATTTTGCTCTTCTTCTATCTCATCCGTTCCACTTTCGCATAAAATCCTGTCTCATGCTGTTTTGCAGTTTAGTGGCTATAAAGATTAATCCACCCTCTCACTACTTACACCTCCCTCCCAGAATCCCCTATTATTACTAGATGACAATAACTTCCTACTATTCTCTCTTTCTTCCCTCATCTGACACCGTCTACACACTCTACTGTATATATGTACATATACAGTATTATGCTTCTGTGTGGAAACTGCTGCTATTTAATCTGCTCAGTCTAACTGGCTTTCATTATGGGATATTTGAGTTAGTCTGTTCCTAAAACGGATGTTATTGATTAGCTGCTCCAAACAATGAGAAAAATGGAGCAGCAGTTAAGCATTAATCCAGGTGCATTGCTTTCTAAGTGGCCATACTTAATGTGTAATCTAGCTGTTAATGACCAGCCTTTAGATCATTTCTTATGTCTACTGAAGCCTGCAATTACCGGTATATGGATTTAGCAAACGTATAATGCATCAGTGGCTCTAAATGTTGTATAAATATAAATATTATATTTCAGTAAGCTAACAGAATCAGGTTTCTGATGTAAGGCACAGCATGACTCTGTTTTACCCTAATTTGCATGTAGGAGTCTCACGATTCCGATTCTAAATCGATCGAAATTACACAAAAAAACGTTTGCATTTTGGAGCATAAAAAAGCAAACTACTCAATCCAGCACTCGGGGCTAGGCAGGCATGATGGGAAATGTGGGCCGTCCATGGCTCACGATACTCAGGGCACTTCTTGCATATGCTGATGGCATCTTACACTGCATGAATTAGACTAACAGTTAGCGGACTTTAGTAAGTTAGTTAGTTATTTTCCTTAGTCATCATAGCTCTTCTACTCTTACTTGGTTTAACATTAAGTCGCTGCATCTCCTGACAGAACAACACCACGATTGAATTTCAGCCGACATGCACGACAGTAAATTACAACAAAACCATACTTTTGTAGATTACAGCACACTTGTAATATACTACAGAAGGATATATGTTTTGTTTTTGTAATGATTATGTACTGAGGTGCGTCACACAGATACTGATGTTGAAAAGATGCAGCTTTTTATTTTGTAGACTGTAATTTTGAAACACTTTCTAAATAAAAAGGAAGTTCAGTACTCTTTTTGAAGAAGAATTTGAAAGTGTGAATGAAATGTAGTTGTTAGGGCATAACACCAATGATCTGATGATCTTTAAGAATCAAGACTCCATAGTCTAAGAATGGCATGTTTAAATCGAGAATCGAATCGTGGATTTGGAGAATCGTGACGCCCCTATTTGCTAAGTAACAACATTTTGTGACTCCATTTTAATGCTGTCATAAAAATGCTTCACTTGTAAATGAGTTACTTGATTCACACATCATTTTGTGTTTGCTTTTACATCTAAATTTTGTTGAATTTATGTAGTTAAACCTCAGTAATATAATCAGTCGTGTTACTACAGGAAATGTTTCATTACTACACAGACGGATCTACGCAAAGTGTAGAGAGGAAACACAAGTGAGAGGTTTAATTACAGCCTCTAAAACAATGTCGGGCCTCTTCTTGACTAACCGAGTGAAGCTGTTTTGCCTCACGTCAGGCCAGTGCGGGCTTGTTTCAGGATCTCTCGGCTCTCAGCTTCCATGCTGCATGTCAGAGCCTGAACATGATGACAGCACTCCCTCCATAACCTCCTTCACACCTGGGTGCTGGCCACTGACCTGGCAAGGGTTGTTTGGATCAAATCACACCCCACAATAAGTGATGACAGCTTGTCATCGAGGTAACATGCTTTTACTTTGTGCAAAACACGACACCTGGATGTTTTGGTTTCCTGCCTTGTACTGAATTAGTATCAATGAAAACTAGTTACAAGTTCAGTCATCACTCTATGTATCACTAAGTCTATGTTGGCCATGGGAGGAAGCAGCTCAACCTCTGTTTGTGTTTTTATAGCTGTGAATGTACTAGTAGGCTTCTTGTAACTCTCTCTCTCAACGTATAGTCCAGTCTGTATACGGTCACGTCTTCTTCCTGTATGGCGGGTTGAATGTTGGGAATGATTGTTTTCACAATGAGCTGCTGGGAGTGACACACACGTGACAAACAATGGCTGCATTATACCAATGGTCAATCTGAGTGCAGGGAGGAAAGTGTTCTTCTGTTTCGATGGAGTATAATATCACACAGTGGTCACTGAAGAAAGGATCATCACTGCAATACAGGGAATGGCAGTTTTGTCACTTTGCATAAATAACCTATAAAGTTTGTTTGTTTTTCGTTGTCATTTAATGATCTACTTTCTTTCATGCAAATAGAAATTAACAGGCTTTTTTTACTTAATAGAATAAATGCTGTAAATCAGTCAGTGTAGTATCATCCTGTGCCTGTAGGTGGCAGTAAAAGCATTCATACACTGTTGTATTTGTACCTTTTACCTCTGCATAGAGCCTCTCAATATGGTCTTTGTGTGTGTGTGTCTGTGTGCACACATGTGGGTGAACAGCATATGTTCTGCCTTCAGCTGAAATGTAATATTGTAAATTGTTTTTTTTATCTTTAATGCTCCCGTGTGGCTGTTTTCTTGTCGTTCACTTTCCTAAGAAAAACTAACAACTGCATTTTATTTACCAGAGGTAATGTCAAATATGCAATTTGATCACTTCTGTGATGCACTGATAGCTTGAGTAAGCAAGTATTTTTTATTTATGAGATTACTCTGTGTTGTGTATAGTGAAGCCAAACCTCAGTTTGCATGGGGTAAGAGGGTGACTGCAGGCCCTGGGGGCTTGGCACTGCTTCAGACCATTTCTGCTGGTGCTGCAGCAGCAGAGGCTGTGGAAAGGCTCTGCTTCATTAGTAACATCTATTAATGATAAACTGAACCCACCGCAGCAACCTCACTGCAGATCCAACAGAGCGTGGAGACTGCATGGCATGTGTGTGTGTGTGTGTGTGTGTGTGTTCATGCTTTTAATTTGTCTTATTCTGCGCCTTGTGACCCAACTACAAAGAAAAGGAAGCGGTACCCCTCAGGAAAATGGGCCATTTTTTTTTCTCTTGGGATAAATAAACCATCTCAAAATACCAAGTGAAAGGAAGAGGATGTGGCCCCCGTTGTATTTGGTTTGTACCATTTTAGGACGGACAGGATAACCTGGTGTAAACTCAAGGTCAAAGAGACCCTTAAAGCTTCAGTAGGCAGAACGTTTTTTTCCATCGTCAGGGCAAAAATTCCATAATAACCTTTCAGCATATTGTAATTCAAGTGTTCTGAGAGAAAACTAGACTTCTGCACCTCGTCATGCCTCTGTTTTCAGACTTTAAAAAAATCTAGCCTGTGACAGGAGACATGGGTCACGGGTCATTTCAGAGAGAGAGAGCATTCCTATTGGCTGTTCTTTCAGCGGAGGCAGCTGTCAATCACTTGCAAACTCCGATCAAACGGTCAAACTAGGCAGCGCTGATCAAATTTGAATTAATATTCTGTTACTGCAATGCCTTTTTCTCACTTCAAATGTTTTCAGAAACATCTTGTAGTGTATTAGTGATCAGCACTGCTTAGTTTGACCGTTTGATCGGAGTTCACGAGTGATTGACAGCTGCTCAGAGACGGTAAGGCTCCAGCTCGGCTCTGATTGGTTGTTTTCCTCCGGTCTGTGAAATCTTGCAGATGCCATTAGGAGCACCGGAGGACACAGAGGCTTATGATTTTTTTCAGATTACCTGTCTCATGCTCTACTGTCAGTGCTCTACTGTCAGAGCTTTTATAAAAAAAAACTTCTTTTAATCATATTTGCTCCAATCTTGCCTACTGCTGCTCAAAGTTTAACTCGTTTAGTAGTTGCATGAAAAAGTCCTATTCAGTCCACTCTGTTGTTCATTGTGTTATGTGAGAAGTATTTTGGGGTTGTAATGTAAACTTGGCATCTAAAATGTGAGGCACTTGGCTTATTGAAATTCCAGGCCTATCTTTGTAGCCCACCCACATGTGTAACTTTACCCACATGACTTTTCACTATTGAGAAACTAATTCCCATTTGCACTTTAGGAAGCAGCACACTTAACATTCTCAAAAGCCTCTCGAGGGTTAATAGAGCTCCGTGGCTTTGTGCTCCAATAAAACTTTTACTTCTTCGATTTATTATGTTGTTGATCTTTGGAGGAGGTCAGCGTTACTCTGAGAACACATCCACACAAACTCTCTAGTGTTCAGGAGTTTTGATTGAGTTTGAAGGACAGTGGGCAGAGAGAGGCGGCTTTTGTTATGGCAGCGTTTACACACACACATCAGCAGGAAACAGCCACTTCCTTTTTGGAGACCCCGGAGAGTTCCAGCTGGGAGCTCATGCCTGTTTTATCTGCCCTGTGTTGCTGGATATGTTGGTGATGTCACTGTGGTGCACCACATTGTGGCCTATCACTGGACAAACACACACACACATACACCCTACAGAGCCCCACAGCGGACCCTGGGCATGGAAACACGTCCAGCTGCGGACTTGACCTTCATCCTAGAGAGGCTCCTCAGATGAGATGCCAACTCCTCTTAAACTCCCCTCTACTCCTCTGAGCCACGCAGGGACATTTCACATTTCAGTCTTTTGTTGTGTGTAGGATTGTCCACTCCTTGGTGTGAAAGGGGAAACTCAAGCTGGCCCTTCTCTGTCCACAAGCGTTGGCTTTGATGTTGTTAATTCGTCTCCACCCACCACTTGCTGCTAACAGCTTGAAATTGCTGTATTAGTACAAGTGGTGTTATTTGGGGGTTACTGCAGGACAGTGACCAGTTGGCAACCTCCGGGTCTGGAAAGTGAAGCCAATGCGGAAGTGCCTTAAACTTGCATTCTTTCCAATATCCAGCAGGGGGCGACTCCTCAGGTTGCAAAAAGAAGTCTGATTGCATAGAAGTCTATGAGAAAATGTGCCTACTTCACACTTGATCTATTACCTCAGTAAACATTGTAAACATGAGTTTACGGTCTCAATCGCTAGTTTCAAGTCTTCTTCAATACAGCATGATGTTCATTTAGTAAATTATGGTCCCATTTGGAGTCAAAATATTAAGAAATTTAACCAGTTAATGTTATCGGTTAAACAGTTAAAGAAATATTTAAAAATTAAACAAAAAGCTGAGCAAAAGTCAGAGCAGTGGCTTGTCAGAATAGCTGGTCCACCTTAACAGCCCACCTTAAGTGAGTCTGAGCCGGTGTTGCAAGATACGGGAGCTTGGCTTGGGTCTTGAGGAGTTGTAGCATTTATTCACAGACAAATAAACTGTACACACACTGCACTGCTACGTTCACAGCTATAACGCCACTGACAACCCCACTCTCACTGCTGCCACACAAACACGGTCTGTCGGACACTCGTTAACGTTACGCTAGCACTGACAGACCGTATATGTGTGGAAAAAAAGCGAGCACAAAGTCACCGACAACGCTACAGCTACGTTCCAATGTAAGGATTTGTGGCTTTTCTTTATTTCTATATCACTGTAAGCTGAGTCTTTGTTTGTTTTTTGGACAGTTGGTAGGACAAAACATGATATTTGAAATTGTATTAATTTATTTAATAAAATAATATTTTATTAAATACTTTTTTAAATAATTAATTAATTAACTTAACATATATTAATTTGTTGAGAGAATAATCAGCAGATTAATTGCTGATGAAAATAATTATTAAAATGAATATTAAAACATATATTATATATAATTTAGTTACTGTATATACAGTAAGTATGTATGTATGAATAAATTCATAATAAGGACTCTGGTTGCCTGTCAACACTATTCAAATGATTAAATAACATCAACCTCCAAAATAAAATTCTTAATCACATGTTGAGGAAGATGTTTTAACTTTCACATTAAGTCTCACCTGAGTGTTTAATTTGAAGCTGTAAACACTCAGCAAAATTGCCAGTTGTACTGTAAAATACATTATGGGGGTCATACTTAACACTGTGCCAATAAATGTTGCCCACTGCAGAGAGTGAAGCCTTGCTGTAACGACAGCAGCAGTAATCCAAACAGCTCCACACACCCAGACCGACTCTTATCTCCTCTGCAGCTGCTGCAGATTTGAGCAGAGCTGTGCATCAGAGCTTCCACATCTCACAGAGGATGTTCACACTTCAACATCCACAGACAGACCCACTCTGTGCCACAGCACACTTTAACCCACCCCTACCATTCTCACTGTACCCTTGCCTGGAGCTCCAACTCAAGATTTAGTATGGCTGACACAGTCAAACTGTGTACTGCTGGAGGCTACAGTACCACTCCATTTGTCAGCTACAGACATGCACAGTACAGATTCCCTCAAGCTGTGCAGGGGAACTGGAATGTGTACCATGTCACGCAGCGATATATACCATATTACACTGATTATACCGAGGCAGTGTGTGTGTGTTAAGCTGGGGACACACCAACCCGACATCAGAGAACTAGCGTCGACGAAGGCTGCCTGTTGCGTCACCTCATGTCGCCTTCGTTTTGGCTGACAAGTTGCACCCAAACACACAGCAAAGACCACAGCCGACGGCCAGTAAGCGTGGACATTCTGCGCCTGCGGGACACACTGAAAAAACTAGGCCGACACACGCGCACCGACGGCCCCAAACTTGCCGAAGGCCGACTGTCGGCTTGGTGTGTCAGGGCCTTTACAGTCAACTACTACTACTAAAGGATATTTTACTTTCCTGGCAGCATTTGTTGTGAAGAGGCTTGATAGAGAGTGCTTGTTTCTTGACACAGGGGCAGTAGAAAGAAACTCTTCTACACCTAATGACTCAGCAACCCTCAGTCTGACCTTAATAATTCATCACCAGTAGAGTATACTGTAAGCTAGTTGCAGAATACAGCCCAGAAGCAAACGTGGGGGGCATCTAATCACACTTTCTGTTGGCATTGTGTTCTTTTTTTCCCTAGATAGTTTTACATGGAGAGTTACAGGAAATATGGGAGTGACAGGGCTGGATTCAAACCCAGGACTTGGTAGTTACATGGTTGGCTGGTCCAGCAAGACTGAGAGCTGCCTATGCCACTGCATCATTTTAGCTTTTTAGTGGCAGCCACCTCATGCTCTTTCAGCTCTTGTGATCAGATTATACAGTACCAGTCTCCTCACAATGCAAATAACCAACTGTAGCTCCTCATGGGCATTCCTCTAACAAGTCAGTTTAATTTATAGCCAAAAGTCTTGAATCACAAATTTGCGTTAGTGGGCTTAAGTTCAATTTTGAGCATGTTTGTGTTGTCATCCATCCATCCATTTTCCTCCGCTTATCTGGTGCTGAGTCGTGGGGGCAGCAGGCTTAGCAGGGAATTCCAGACGTCCCTCTCCCCAGCAACGTTTTCTAGCTCTTCCAGTTGGCCGTGCCCGGAAAACCTCCATAGGGAGGCGTCCAGGAGGCATCCTGATCAGATGCCCGAACCACCTCAGCTGGCCCCTTTCTACGCGAAGGAGCAACAGCTCTACTCCGAGCTCCCTCCGGATGACTGAGCTCCTCACCCTATCTCTAAGGCTGAGCCCAGCCACCCTACGAAGAAAGCTCATTTCAGCCGCTTGTATCCACAATCTCATTCTTTCGGTCACAACCCAAAGCTCATGACCGTAGGTGAGGGTTGGAACGTAGATGGACTGGTAAATCGAGAGATTTGCCTTCTGGCTCAGCTCCCTCTTCACCACAATGTTCCGTTACAGTGCCCGCATAACTGCTGACGCCGAAACCGATATGCCTGTCCATCTCCCGTTCCTTATTGTCATATTTGTAAGAATTGCCCCTAACTCACCTGGTCTGGTCTAGGGCTGTGTATTGGCAAGAATATGGCGATATGATACGTATCATGACACAGGCGTTACGATTCAATATATTGTGACACTGTAAGCAAGGTGATATATTGCAATTTTTTTAATCTAATTTTAAGAAAACTGTTATATTATAAAGAACACACCACCACATGCATAAAATTAGAGTACATTTTTTTAACTTTTTTTAAGCAATCAGAACAGTGAAATCTGCATCTGCATTTATCACCGTCCCTGTAAAATCCAATATTATAGCACTACGTTGAGAGGGCACGTACACTGAGAGGACGCATATCTTTGCAAATGAAATAATGTTTTGACTGATTTCATCTTTGCATGTAAACTATTAATTAAAAATCGATTCAGTGTTTTTGAGAATCGATACAATATCACAAAACATAATATCACAATATTTTTTTTTATATTTTCTTACACCCCTAGTCTCGTCTGGACTTTTTTCCTGCGATGTATGTATAATAAAAGCTTAATATTAACCTCCTGGAATTAGGATACCTGCATGTAACAGTCCACATGTTTTCAGGTCATGGTGGTCTAGTGGTTAAGTGCATACCAGCCACATCCCTGGTTTGGTTCTAGTTGAAGACCTGACATCCCCATCCCTCTCTCCCAGTATTTCCTGTCTGTATCACTACCGTTTCTATCAAAAAAGTCAATCTACTAACTACTACAGTATTGCAACACCCTCACATCAGTATTGTAACAGCTTCACTGCATTGCTGCAGACCTGTCCTTACATGCAAAACAAGAATCTGTGTCCTCAGGGCAAAAGATTTATGACCACCAGCTGTGACACTTAAAACAATGTTTGCTTGTAGTCGTGCATCATTGTCCACTTTGTCGAGCTCCTATTTAAGTTGGTACCCACTTAGTAATAATAACTGGCAGCAATCATTGAAAGCTGATTGGTTGTTTTCTAACACAGTTTAATCAATAG
>CAKAOH010036392.1:0-27337 GCA_916701665.1 Sebastiscus tertius | reverse complement strand
TTTCACAGACCGGAGGAAAACTCGCAAACTCCGACCAAACGGTCAAACTAGGCAGCACTGATCAAATATGAATCAATATTGTGTAATATTTCTCTCCTCAGATGTTCTCAGAAAACATCTTGTAGTGTACTGTTTAGCTGTTAAATGAGAAGATCTGTTGAGGAAATACCAAGCACCGCCCACCAGCCGGCGCACAGCCAATAGGAACGCTCTCTCTCTCTGAAATGACCTGTGATTGGCCAAAGATTTTTTTAAAGTCTGAAAACAGAGCCGTGAGGAGGAGAAGAAGTCTCTCACAGAACACTTGAACTACAATTTGCTGAAAGGTTATTATGGAAATTTTTGACGGAAATGGATCGGATTATACTTTTTTTTTTCCCCCGACATCCGATCCAGTGATTATGTCCGGTCTCGGACCGATACTGAGTATCAGGTAGGAGCATCCCTACTGGTGATTGCAGAAAATGTCTATTTCTTGTACCAATGTGTTTCAGAAAATGCAGATTAATTAATGCTCTAAAGGTTTTATCTGACCTCATCCTCCCTCCGATCACAATATTTACTCCATCCTCTGACTCCTGGACGTATCACTAACCGGGTTTTGTTCCAGTCATGTGTGGAGGGAAGATGAAATCAATATCCTCTCCCAGGAGTCCTCCATGACTGACTTGACTCTTTTTTCACTCCGCGGACGTCCAGGCATTCAATCTGTCTTCCACTTTAGTGAAAGAGCTCTCATGCGTTCCTGGCCCTTGGAAGTGCTGAATGTCACGACCCTTTATTACCTCGGACCGGGGGGAGATCTCGGCTTCACCGGCTTCTCCTCCTGCTAACTTGTAAGTGGGCACGGCAAGCGTGTGCTTGTCTGCCGAGAGGAGGAGGAGGTAATTCTGCAATGTGCTGCGTCGACCTTAACTTTAAACTGGCCCACTTAAACTTGACACCGGGTTCTCGTTTCATTTGAGGGGGCCCGGGTCTGTTTCGAAAGCGCCTCTCCCTCCACTGAACCACTTTGAATGATAAAAAGTGGTGGAATGACCTGTCTCTCTCTACCAGCAATCTCTACTGGAAATTAGCCGCTGCTGCTGTGTGATGTTAAACACTGACCAAACTACTCCAGGGCAGCTGTGAACAATGTGAACACCGGAGGTAAAGTGGTCCTTCACTGGTGGAACAGTACGGGAACATGTCGGCCTCACTCGTTCGGATTTCCACTATAAAATATATTTTCTTGATATATTTTACAATCTTTTATATCCAGTTCA
The DNA here is from genome assembly GCA_916701665.1 of Sebastiscus tertius. Classification (NCBI taxonomy): domain Eukaryota; kingdom Metazoa; phylum Chordata; class Actinopteri; order Perciformes; family Sebastidae; genus Sebastiscus; species Sebastiscus tertius. Next base: position 26,072 of record CAKAOH010036392.1, on the reverse strand, counting down.
ACGATACAGAAACGGACCGGTACGGGTATGTCTGTTGGAACAGCGAGTCTCTTTGTGTGCACAGCTCTCTCTCTTTTGTCTATCTCTGCCAGCTCACGTGTCAGTCGTGTGTTGGAACCAGCACCATTGTGGTATTTCAGCACCTTATTGCAGCCCGCATGGCAGATCAACAACCAGTGCCAAATACTCACAGGTGCTTGGACTTTCCTGCGAGTGGCGGTACCCTCCCTCCACCTGCAGTTGATGCCCAACCACACCTACACTGCCAAGCTTAAACCAGAGCAACATCCACCCCTCAACCCCAACCACCAACCATTCCCATTGGAGCGGTCCGCCCACTTGTTGGCTCAGCACTCTTTCTCCACCGTGCCGTACCTCACCCCTCTCTCTCTCTCTGCCAGCATCCGGCTGAGGTACAGCACAGGCCAGTCAACTCTCCCCCACCCCCCACCTCCTGGGACATCCCATCCCTCTATTTTGGGCATCACCCTTCTCAAGTAACGACATTGTCAAATCAAAATCCAGTTTTCTTTCTACCCTTAGCTCAGATCTCTGGCACCACACTGAAGAAACTGGCAAAGGCAGAGGATGTAGCAGGCAGCGGTTCAGGGATCATCTCCTTGATCTCTTCCGAATAGTACCAAACCTTGTCGCCCGGAGAATTCCATGGCAGGGGGAAGTACAATCAGCTCATAGTGTTCACTTCATACTGACTACTGACGATCTGGATTAATGGGCAACGAAATAAAAGTAGCGAAATGGTGAATGATTCTTTTTGAATGGTGCAGTGTGGCCATCATTTTTATCCCTGGCAAAGGTACCAATTTATGCGTGAAAAATATAAAACAAAACATTTTACTGGGTCCTGGAACTGGGTCCTTATAGAACCGGGTCTTGATCCCCATCCCTATGAGTCAGTGGTGCATTGGACCCAGTTTAACTCGAGCATTTCAGCACGTTGTTGCAGCCCGCATGGCAGATCAACAATCAAGCCAAATCCTCACAGAGCTGCTGATGATGATGCCCAACCACACCTACACTGTCACAGTTATCTAGATTTATGCTGCCTAATGTAGCCGAAAGCAGAGATGAGGAGCAGGTAAACTCACGTCTTTCTAACTCCCATAGTTTCTTTTCTCTTTCAAACTTGTAGTCCCTTTCTTAGACTCCACACAGCTCCCTCTGGAGACACTTCATCCAACCGTTCTCACACATGCAGCAGTATTCCCAGGGGCTGGCCACCGGGAAGCTCGGGAATTCCCAGTGGGCCGGTCTTTCTTTTTCTTTTCTTTTTTGTACAACCCCAGCATGGGCCAGCGCCTGTCAGACCGGCCCCTCACCAATTTAGACTGATCCTCATTTTTGTTGAAATCTGGTTGGCTCAGCACCGGTAAATATTTGTGTTTAGTCAGGGTTAATCCGTTCCTCACACAATCAAACACCGGTTACTAAAAAAAACAATATACATCTTCTGTATTTCTACAAGTGGAAGTTGTCAACTCACATTTAGTAGAAAACAAAGTCATGAGACTAATAAGTTTTCCGACTTATCGCACATTTTTATCTGTTCAAAATGTACCTTAAAAGGAGATTTGTCATGTATTTAATACTCTTATCAACATGGGAGTGGGCACATATGCTTGCTTTATGTATATATTTAATATTAGATATCAATTAACAACACAAAAAAATTACAAATATTGTCCAGAAACCCTCACAGGTACTGCATTTAGCATAAAACAATATGCTCAAATATAACATAACATGGCAGCAGCTGTCAGTGTGTCAGTGTGCTGACTTGACTATGACTTGCCCCCAAACTGCATTTGATTATCATAAAGTGGGCATGTCTGTAAAGGGGAGACTCGTGGGTACCCTTAGAACCCATTTACATTCACATATCTGGAGGTCAGAGGTCAAGGGACCCCTTTGAAAATGGCCATGCCAGTTTTTCCGCAAAGATTTAGCGTAAGTTTGGAGCGTTATTTAACCTCCGTCCTGACAATTTGCGTTAACGCGTTATTATCACGTTAACTTTGACAGCCCTTATATATACATATATATATATATATATACCGGAGCAGCTCAGTGAGTTTGCTCAAATATTGGTAAGGACCTGTTCCTACCATCCATATCCAAACCTTCACCCTTAATACTACAAAAACTGTATTAGTGTTAAAATGACTGCCAGTGTTCTCACTGTCATTACGCTGCTGTGGCCGTTGACTTTGATTTTAGAGAATCTAGGACAAAGCCCTCCTCAGAAAACACACTGCAGCTCCGCGGAGACGGCAGCGCTGGAGTAAAAGAGGCCGGAGGAAGTCATTACACACGTTGTAATTAACAGCTGGAGCTGAATTATGGATCCCATATCTCCAGAATTCTCATTTTCACGGAGCGTTTAGATACAGAAAGCGGAAGAAAATATAGTCCACATAATCTGTGCCGGGGACCACAGGAAGTCTCTTTATTAATGTGTTATAGGAAACACAGTAAAATATGGGGCTCTTCAATGGAACGTGTCTGAATAAGTTTCGCCACCGCCACCGCCACCGCCACCGTTGTTGTGGTGTTTTAAAAGTAAATACTTTCGCTTACTTAAGGTCCAATTCAGCAGTTAAACAAAGCTGCTGCATGGCCTACAATTTACATATATTACATAAAGGAAAGTGGATTTGTGATAAAAAAAAAAAAAAAAACACACACACAGTGAGAGACGGTGGAGAAAGCAGAGCTCTCTGGAGAGCCTGCAGGAATATTCAGAGAGAGGCTGCGATAAGGACTGACTGGCTGGCAGGAAGAAGATTCTGCCCTCATTTTCCACTTTCCAACATTTAACCCTGAGCTGCCAGTCTGTCTGTCTGTCTCATGAGGAGCGAGACGGCCGTCCTCAAAGACTCTGTCTAATAACAGTGAGTCACAACTCTCTCGTTGCGGTGGGCTGCCATAATGTTCATCATGTTGTTTAGTGGACTCGTGCATATCATTTATCACACAGCCTTATGACCATAACAGATATTAGTACGTTCATGTAGGTGCATGCACACCAGTGGCGGCTCCAAAAATTGTGGAGGACAGGAGGAAAACCAACCCATGGCATCATGTTATTTTACACTAGTTGGCTACTTTCTTTCTTTATTAAACATAATTCACATTCAGTATAACAATAACGGTAGAGCCAGAGGTATATCACACTAAACAAAAATATTAAAACCTACATATACTCCATATATGTAGGTTTTAGTCTTTTAATAGTCTTTTTCTTTGTCAAATTAGAAGGCGGTTTCAAGAAAACAACAAAATAAGATGAATAAAAGATTAAAGGTCCCATATCGTGCTCATTTTCAGGATCATACTTGTATTTTGTGTTTCTACTAGAGCATGTTTACATAATGTAATGTTAAAAAAAAAACTTTATTTTCCTCATACTGTCTGCTCGAATATGCCTATATTCACCCTCTGTCTGAAACGCTCCATTTTAGCGCATTTCGACGGAATTGCGACGAAATTGCAATAGAATTCTTGGGTCCATGTGTACTTCCTGTCAGCTGATATCATTCACATACACTGCATCCAGGAATAAACTGGGACCCATTTAGAATGTTTACGTTTAAATCTGTGTAAAGGGTCTAAATATTGTATATTTGTGACATCACAAATGGACAGAAATCCTGACAGCTTGTTTCAAACGCAGAGTTTCTGAATACGGGCTGTGTGTATTTCCCTGTGGATTGAGCGTTTCGATACTTTCACAGTATTTATATAGGACTTAAGCCTGCTTTATAATAAAAATAAAAACATGAAAATCTCACTTTTTTATAATATGGGACCTTTAAAAGAAAACGTAACAAATTTATTATGAGAAAATATTGTTTGGGGTTTTTATGAAGATACCAAACACCTAATTTTCCAATAATAATGTCTTTAAAGATATGATCAATGATAAATCTGCAAAGGGTTTTTTTTTCTCATATTGTGTCCATCACGTTTACGCAGACTTTGAAACTTTTTACTAATACTTTAGTATTGTGGTATTTATTGCAAATTATCACCGTATGAATTGTGTGCCAAATCTTGACCTGAGACCAGCCGTCAGCTACTGTAAACTCAGTTGTGGTCGACTAGCGGTCGATGTAAATAAGTTTATTTTTCTTATTAGTTTGAAGTAAGATACATGTATATGCTTTACATATTTTGAGTTACTTAAAAAGTATTTTTACAGGATAGCAGATTGTTAAAATTAATATGAGAACACGAATTGTTAATAGAAAGGGTGACATTTTATATGAATTATATGAAGAGTAATATATGTTGAGAGATGCCTATAAGACAACTACTTGATGGAGGTTGTTCAGCTGTTCTTCCCAAGGTCAATAATGAACCTGGTTTAGATCACACCATACATAATAATGTAGTTATGATAAAAGCTCCAGGAACAGCTACTAAATGATGAATTATGAACTGCTTTAAAATGATAAAATGTTACCTTCAAGGGTAAATTCAAGAGAAAGAATCACTCAATTGTGCACACAAATTATTAATTCAAGGGCAACGACTAATTTGTGAGTATGAGTTATTATTTCATGGGCACAAATTATTTTTTTAAATGTAGGACTTGATTATTACCAGAATATCTGGGGCTATTAGCTTTAGGGAAGCTTACATTGACTGTACAATTAAAAACTAGCTGGATATATCTGCTCTTTTAGGCTCAACATACATGCTTTCCCAGTTTCCCTCCCGGGGGTCACACTTATTCTGTTTTTCCTCCCGATTTTCACACCATTTTTTTCTTTTTTTTCTCATTACGTCATGACGGCAATTAATAAATCAAATGCTCTGACAAAAAAGAAAAAGTAATCTGGTATCTGTGGCTGTCACAGGATGCTGCCTCTCTACCTGCGTGCATTCATTGTGCATCACCAGAATGAGTCACCAGTAGAGCATATAAATTGTCCAGAAGTACTTTGAGCGATGTCGCTCTCCACTACATGGAGAGAGTGATGTTGATTAACTGTCAGTGTCGATTTTGACCAGTGAAAATAGGTTGGAGGTGTGCGCAGCGTGTTGGGACATCTTCATCGGGAAAAACTGAAACAATCGGACATCTTTTTTCGCTCGTTCGCATCGCATCCAGTTAGGAAGAGGTGTTTCACTGGTGGACCTCTGCTATAGGTGCAGCTGCAGGAAGTGCAGAGAGGTTAATGAGTGCTGGTGGTCTACATCTGGATGTGATTATTTTTTATCTTTGACAGCAGATTGGTTTTAAATATTACATTAGAGGAAGAAAGTCGTCTTCTCCAATTGTGTTAACCTTCTGACATGTCATTAAGACCGGCAAAGAGAAACGCCAAGAAAGACATCCAGTGTCCGACAGGATGGGTACTATACATCCATCCATTATCTGTATCCTATTCAGGGGGATGGGGGAGCTGGAGTCGATCCCAGCTGACATTGGGTCTCCAGGCTATCACAGGGCTGACACATAGAGACAGACAACCATTCACACCTATGGGACATTTTAGAGTCAACAATGAACCTGCATGTGTTTGGACTGTGGGAGGAAACCTGAGCACCCGGAGTAAACCCACGCTAACACGGGGAAAACATGCAAACTCCACACAGAAGGGTACTAGAAGAAAGAAACATCTAGTAGGATTAAAACATATAAATCGGTACGCCATGTAGCTACCGTTTCGAGAACCAGGATTCGTCTAACGGGAGCTACTTGGTGTGCCGATCTCCATCCGACATCTGCAACCGCTTATCCCGCTAAGGGTCGTGGAGGGGGCTGGAGCCGATCCCAGCTGACAGACAACCATTCACACTCACATTCACAACCACGGGACATTTAGAGTCAACAATGAACCTGCATGTCTTTGGACTGAGGGAGGAAACCTGACCACCCGGAGAAAACCCACATGAGAACATGCAAACCCCACACAGAACGGTACTAGATGAAAGAAATATCTAGTCTAACAGGAGCTACTTTGTGTGCCAATCTATCTGTTTTAACTCAATAAGTCCAGCAAAGCCTTTCCATACTTTAGTGCCCCGCCAGAACATCAGGTCGTGATGACGTTTTTTCTCATGACATCGCTTTCAGCCTGATTTAAATGGGCCTGTTATTTACCCACGGGACTGGTCTGTAAGCACCGTTCCCTACAGAGCGCCCCGGTCTTCTGAGCGCTGATGGATCGTGTATAAGGGACCGTGCAGCTCGTTGAAAATATGATTTATCAGAAAGTAAACGCGGCACAGAAAAGCTTGTATTGTGCTGAATTATCCCTGAAGGGATACGCACTGTAATCACAGTGCGTGTGGTACTCGCTCGAGTGGCCAGCGCTCCGAGCACTTCGCGCATTCCAATTTCTCCAGAATACATTAATATTGTCCTCTAGTCGTCCCTCGGTGACAGTGGAAATTATACATTTTTATGAGGAGATCACAGGAGAAACGGAGCACGGAACACGCAGCATTACAGTCTCACACCACTCCAGATTAAAAGTTAATGGGAAGAGCTGAAGATGGGATGTTTGCCTGCAGTCCTCTCCCTCCACTGAGGCTGTTCTGACGTTACCCCTTCAGTTCTGTGATTCACAGATTACGGCTGCTCCCCCCACAACTTCTTTGATCATCCAGCAGCAGAACCAGGAGTTCCCTTAGCCCTGCTGCTCCTCTTTTCTCTCCATCCTCCTCCTCCTCACTGACAGATGTTGTACTCTGTATAGGAGGGGCCTCACCAAATGAAGATACTGCTCTCAAATAGACAAACATTTTATGTACCTGTGGCTGACATTATATTTAAGGTGCAGCATGACATGGTTGGTATGGATGCATTGCCTAAAGTGGAAAAAAACAAGTGCCAGTACTCTGTAATTCACATGTTGGCGTGTGTATTAGTCGGTATCAGCGATCTCTTGCGACTTATTCCTAATTATTCTTTATTTCTTTCATGGCATGGTTGGTATCTTATGCTTTCTAGGTTCATATGACACCAGTATCTTCACTCGCCGACAGGTCGTCAGAGTGTTAAGGGGCTATTAACTGACTTGTTTTGCCTAAATTGGTCCCATTAACAGATATATATTAACTCTAAAGAATCAGAATCATCCTTCAAAACTTCCATGTAGGAAGTTAATTCATCAAAACAAATTCCCAGAATTGTCAGAGTCACTTTAAAGGTCTTATCGATAACATTTTTATGTAGATGAATATTTCTTAAAAAGTAATAGGACATCCACAGAGCCTTTAGAAAGGTGTCAAATAAATCTATGGCTTTTCTTGAAAAAAAAAAAAATATTATGATTGTGAATTAATCATTTAAAAAAAAATGTTGGCGGGTCCAAAATGAATGTTTTTTTTATCTCTGTGGAAGATACCAGACATTTGGTTTCCACTTCAGCCGATGCATAAATGGCTGAGATTAACAGTCAGTGCTACAACTTGTTGTGAAGTTAATGAAATGGAACGAGGGAGGACATCTAGTGGCTGGATGTTATCAACATTATCAATCGCACCTTTAATCTTGTGATTTCAGTCTCAGACACGTCTTGTATTTGATTCACAAACTCAAAACCCTTTTTAATCACACTTTTCATCTTTTAAATGTGAGCAGGATTACTTGTAGTTATGGCGTTCAGACAGTAGCGGTGGCAGAAAGCATGGAGGAAATGGAGGAATAAAGCCTTTTTTAATGGCCCCTAACAGTAACACGGTGCGCGCAGCTTTATTTATAGCTGACCGGCTGCAATCAGCTGCCTCCTCTGGGCCTACAGTGGCTTTTACCTCAGCCACAGGCTGTTAGACAGCTCATCAACATGGCTGACAGCTGCTGAGGCTGGAGCCAGACCAACTGAGGGGGAGGAGGGGCGGGACAAACAATGCACCGCTTCAAGGCCACGAGCTGCACATTAACAGCTTCAAATGGTTCTCCTCTTAAATCCTGATGGAAAAGAGCAAAGGATAACTTAACACAGAGTGTCTTTAGGTTGAATATATATATCACTATATTTCATGCAGAGGATGTGAAATATACTGTTGATTTCAGTCTGACTCTCTTCAGCGTTGGACATTTGATTGATTTGTTAGTGTAAAGGAACATGTTTAATTCATAGTGTTGGCACTGTGGTGTAAAGGACCTGACAGACATTTATACAATACAATATGTACTTGTGCTATATGTGATGTACTAGAGGTTTGATTGAGTACATATTAGGGTCAATACTGAAAGCAGTTTGAAGGCTCTTTGGGTCCTCACAGTAAACACTCAAAGACAGGGCCAAACTCATGTGGCCGAACATGCCCTTGTCGTAGACAGAAAACTGTACACTTCTTCCTGAAAGGCTGGGTTCTACCCAGAACCATTTTCTTCTGAGGAACCTTTTTTTGATGAGGCGATGAGGCTTCTTCAAGCGTTCTTTGTAGGACTAACACCAGGTACACACTATAAGAGTATCGAGACGATTTTGGGCCAATCGTCAGCGATATTTTTTCCTGTGGTGTGAGGTATGTTAAGAGTGTTTTTTACATCCCCCGATTGGCTCAGAAGTCCATCCTGGACGCACAAATTGTAAATATTAAATATGTTCAATATTTACGATGGGATATCCGGTTGTGTTTAGGGAACCCCGAGGACAGTCGCCGACGCTGTCACGTAGGAAAGAACGATAGCCTATTGAGAACCAAGCTGACTGAAGAAGGAGGGAAAACCACCGCTGTCAGGGTGGACCAATGAATGAGCCAATGCATGGACCAATGAATGAGCCAATGCAGGAGCCAATGCAGGACCTAAAGCATGAGCCAATGAATGAGCCAATGCATGAGTCAATGCATGAACCAATGCATGAGCCAATGCATGAGTCAATGCATGAACCAATGCTAGAGTCAATGCATGAGATTATGCATGAACCAATGCATGAACCAATGCATCAGTCAATGCATGAACCAATACTAGAGTCAATGCATGAGCCTATGAGCCAATGCAAAACACGAAGCAGAAAGTGGTAGTAGGATGGAGCTCAGAAATGGAGGACAAATCGCCGTCCTCTGCCATGTTTGTTTACACTAAAGTCACGTTTGATCGTGAGATATTTTGCGAGATTTCTCTTTTTTTTAGCGGGGACTCTTGTTGTTGATGAATGAATCTGTTAGTGTGTGGTGTGCTGTTTTGGCCAAATCATTGCTCTCCACACACTGCAGGAACAAAACTGTTAAATTTAACATAACATGTCATTAAGATTTGAAAAATGTTTTAGTGTGGGCCAACATTATGAGTTCAATTCAGTACCGTTTTCATCCAAAGAACCTTTTTGGAAAGAAAGACCTTCCCAGTATTTTTCAATACTTTCCAACATTTGGATTTCTTAGGACATTTGATATATTATAAATGACATTTATGAGAACAGTTGAGTTTCTTGCCCATACTTACGTAGGCTATGCTTCATAAAAGTGTTGGTTGGATTGTGTAGTAAAGTCACTCCCCCTACCATTTAGAATAAAGGATGCTGCGTCTGAAAACGACTCGCTTCTTTTCATTCTGAGCACGGATACCTCTGTCATTCCGTATGAACAACCTGCAAAGCTGATGGCATGGCTGTGGACTCTTACGCCTCTAATTTAAGCAATCCAGCCATCTACACAGGCGATGGGATTTTTGGCTACCTTGTTAGTTGGTGACCCCTTTCATTTAAGCTACAGTCCTTGTTTACAATCTTTACTGTTGACTTATGGTGGTTTAATCAAACACACAGTATTACCAAAAGTAATTCTGAGCTATAACACATATAAATTACGTTCAAACAGAAAACATGAGGTTGGCAGCTGCACTAATAATCTATTATTATATCTCAGTGTTAATCCTTTGTGCTCTGACAACTCATCAACACATCCACCACAGAGCACTTTGTACCTGCTGTACAGTCAACAGTGTATAATTAAGGCAGCACTAATGCTTTACATTTAATGATCTAATATTATACCTGGCCGCCCAGGGTCACATTTAGAGCAAAGCATTAAGGGTCCATTATACAATCATTTTATATTGTATACATGAGGGTGTTGCAAAGGAACAAAGAGCTACTTTAAGTCCGTACAGTTTATATGCTTTTACAGCATATTATCTCCATGCCCTGTAGAAAGAAGAAAAGCTTCAAGAGTTGGAAACTTAAATTATTCAAGTGTGGTTTTATGCTAAATTGTGTCAAATTAAAAGCATTTACTCTCAGTTACATGCATGACTACACACTGGAGCACTGTGTAGTCTGGCTGCCCATTGTCCTACAAACAGTTGTGATATGTCCAGACTCCAGAGTGTATGTACACTGGTGACGCAAAAGAAGAAAGATCCGTGCAATGATGCGGCATGGAACAAGATATACATAAAATAATACTTACATTACTTATAATACTTACAACCAATCAATCAGTTTATTGGCCAAACCGTACAAGGTCAATCCCATGAATGTTAACGCTATTCACAACTCTGTTCTGTCAAATCGGTAGATAAAGAAAAAGTGAATGGCGCTATCTGGTATTCCAGGATTTAGCCAAGTTTCACGGACATTACAGTTCCCGTCATCCTGTTGGAAACTAATGCAGGCACGGACGTACTCCTTCATCCAACACCTGCCCATTGGCCAGCAGGATACCGGTCGTTCAATTAACCGCACAGCAAGCCATATTATTTGTCCGATATGTGCGTGAAAACATCACAAACGCGGCTGGAGTTCAGTGACTGGAATTAGCTGAGGTGACACCTAACGGCTGTGATGGCACCAATTTGTCACTCAAAGTGGCCACGTCCTTAATTATGCATAACTTTAAGCTTTAATATAATTTAAACGGGTGAGTTATATAAAAATTCACCCCCCGTCCTGTTGTCATGAATAGGGAAATTAGCATTAGAGACCAATACCAGGCTGTAAACATGTTTATTTCTGCTGTAAAGTCGGGCATTTTAACTTGGGGGTCTTTGGGGATTGACTCGCTTTTGGAGCCTCAAGTGGACGTTTGATGAAGTGCAGTTTTTGGCACCTCCGCATTGGCTTCACTACTCATCACCTGATGTTGCCGCTTGGTTAGAGTCCATGCAAATTATAAAAGTTTGGGGTGCCCAAAGCTAACACGGACACCTGTGTGCAGGAGTTCTTCTTCTTCTTCTTCTTCTGGTGTTTTTGTCAGTTACCAGACCACCTGGTATCAACATGTGATCAATATTTGCATCTATTATCTGGAGAATGACATCCAGGCCTTTGCATTTACAGCTCGTTTTAACACACACTCTCCATTCTGATATTAATATGCAAGTCAACACACGTGCCACGTCCTCCGGTCAAGAGCAGCAATGCCATGGACAGGTGGCATTATTTTTTTTTTATGAGGCATGCAAGGTTGTTTTCAGTATTCAGATACAGGTTGCATGTTAATGCTAGTGTAAATGGGGTGATAGTGTATGCAAAAGAGCACAGTAAATACATAAATGTATTCTTGTGGCTATGACTTATGTGCACCGTTTCAAAATCCTCATTTTGAATTTGAATGATGGAAAATTCTCCGCAAGTCAAATGACGACAACGTTGTAATTGAAATGCTATTTTTTTTTTTACCGCTTGTATTTCACATCCTCACGGCCCCTACCCATTTAGCCAATAATATTATGCGCTTGTGACAAGACAATTAATCTCACTGATAAAAGATGCAGTGATGAGGATCTCACTTTGTAATTTCTAATTACTGGAGTGTAAATATGTGAAGTAATGTTACAAGACTGATCCATTTCTCCCTGGGAAGCCTAATGAGGCAGATGTACATCAGGCTGACTTTGACTGTTAATCACTCTACAGTCGCGGTAAGCTGTGGGAATCAAAGACAATGACATCAGCCCCTCATCAACATGCCCGCAGATAAACACTATCCCTTTTATGATCGGGAAACTGGCAACCAGAGAATAGTCAGCCCAAAATGTTCTTCTTTGTCTGGCAACGTGTGAATAGATTGCTTTACATAACACTCTGTTATCATTAAAATGGAATTCAGGAAAATGTAATTTGCGGATATCAACAAGTCTCCTCTAAGGCAAAAAAAAAAATAAGAGAGCCAAGACTGAGCTTTGCCACCAAGCAACACTTTCTGGAGCTGTTCCACTGCCAATGAATGAGCTGGCACTCACAGTATCCAAGGTGATTTCGTGGGATATGTGCACATTTTCTGCTTCACAACTACCAACAACAATGAAATGAAGCTCATTTTGGATGTGATCACTCAGACTTTACACACTCGGAGTTTACAGAAGAAGTTGCCCATTAGCTTCGGTGGAGCCGCTCCAGACGGGAAGTCTTGGTAGCGACATGGATTAAAGGAATAGCTCCTTCGCTTTATGTCCCAGAGTGAGATGTTAGACGGATATTAATATCATGTCTGTGTGCTAAGTTTGGAGTCAGGACATGGTTAGCCTAGCTTAGCATTGAGACTGGAAGCAGAGGAAAATAGCTTGCGGTACTCTGTCTCAAACCTCTAAAGCTCATAACATGTTATATATCATTTGTTTAATCCATTTATACATAAACCAGATAGATAGAGCCAGAGCAACACAACCTCCTCTCCACGCCAGATAGATAGAGCCAGAGCAACATGCCCTCCTCTCCATGCCAGATATATAGAGCCAGAGCAACACAACCTCCTCTCCACACCAGACAGGTAGAGCCAGAGCAACACGACCTCCTCTTTACGCCAGATATATAGAGCTAGAGCAACATGACCTCCTCTCCACGCCAGATAGACAGCCAGAGCAACACAACCTCCTCTCCACCCCAGATAGATAGAGCCAGAGCAACATGACCTCCTCTCCACACCAGATAGGTAGAGCCAGAGCAACCCGACCTCCTCTCCACTCCAGATAGATAGAGCCAGAGCAACACGACCGCCTCTACACGCCAGATAGATAGAGTCAGAGCAACACAATCTCCTTTCCACGCCAGATAGACAGAGCCAGAGCAACACGACATCCTCTCCACGCCAGATATATATAGTCAGAATGGTCAGGTCATCCCATCAGGTCGCTGCTCTGTCCTGGTCTCAGGGAACGTTACAGAAGCACTTGCCTTTTTTTCCACAGGGTCTTTTCAACATACTTCCAGGTAGTTCTGTCAGCTCTGCCATTCATGCAGGGTGCTCAAGTCTAGTCTGACATGCCAATGAGTCTCTCCCACATCACCAGAATGCCAGCCAAAAACCCAGCAAGCTTTCAAGGGGGTTTTGGGTGCCATATATTGTACACGTGCAGCTGCGTACACCCTCTACCCAAGCTCTCACTAATGGGAATCGAATGTCCACCCCATTACCATCCAGGTAACCAGTGGAGCAAATTGCCTGGTGACACATGTAGGCAAATTATCCAGGGTCTACCCGTGAGTCTTTCATCCTGGCCAACTCAACTGTCATACTGTCAACTGTCTATCGGGGATGGAGAGTGGGCCGGTCAGGTGGAACAGTGAAGCACAGCCCTCAGAAAGTTACATTATTTATAGCACGCTGTGTGTTACACAACATGGATGTGGCGTTGACAGACGGAGGCAACATTACAGACGGAGACAGGTCTTGTGAGACAGATGCTGGTGAACGATGTCAGTTATTTATCAAATAATGATGTAACAATATAAAAATGTCTGAAACGCAAAAATACACAAAAAAAAAAAGAAAGAAATGACCGTCCACCTCTTCTGCTCTTTTCTTCTTCTATGATAATTTCATGTGACATCTGTTCAGTTTTGGGGTGGTGCAGGTGAGGCTGGCATCTGGACACCGCTGCTGTTGGTCCGCTCTACTGCGTCTGCCAGTTTCTTACATTTTCCACTGATGGTGACCAGCCCTGAGTGCATCACTCGTTCCGTCCTAACGAGACGGATATTTAACACGCGTCTAATGGAGGAAAATTGCTCTTCTGTCATATTAAACCCGCCTCGTTAGAGGCCGAGGAAGCACTGGTTACCATCAACACTCCTCTGTCTCATTTTTCAATAAAATGGTATTATTTACTTTGTGATTTTGTTTTCTTTATAGTTTCAAAACTCTTTTTACAAGCGTTTATAATTTGGTTTTGTTGATGCAGTTTTAAATACACAGTGTGCAGTTCCTTACTAGAAATGCCAACCAACTGCCCCTCCAATGGGATGCCTCCATCCCCTGCTTCAGTGAGAGACAGACTCGCTGATTGGACCACAGTTCTGGTTGGTCCAGAAGACTTATTAACCAAATTAGTAATCTCCTCCCATGCTAATTTGAGCACATCTGGCCATGTAGTCGGTCTTGGCGATTCTCCACTTTCTGCACTGGGAAGTAACTGAAATGATCCACTTGTAACTCAACAACTGTCTGACGGTGTTCATTAAAAGTCAGGAGACTTAAATAAAGCCTCCATCGAAATGATTTACACGGTGTCCAAAGTGAGACAGCAAGAGCAGTCATGGCTAAATTCAATCCCTAAACAACAATGGCGGCTCCTGAAAGAAGATAGATGCTGCAATAGCATCAGTTCTATCCGAACGGGAGAGGATTTCTTCATTGAAAGAAGAGCAAAGGACGACACGGAAAGATTTTCTTTGATGGAGAACATGTTTTCGCTCTTCTCCCAACTGGCTTCGGCAAGAGTTTGATTGACAGACGGTTCATCCAATCACCTGCCACGTAATTTGTTTTAAAGTACCTGCCCTTTTCCCAAACAGTTTCCAATGACAACTTCTCAGATCACCCATCACAGGTTAATCTCTTTAGGTTTAGGCAACAGACCTACTTGATTAGATTGCCTATCACCTTAGAACCACCAGAAAGCATCCTTAATAATGGAGGAAGGAGCAGGAACACACCTATTTTCTCTAGTTCCTTGATGGACCTTGTTGATTCGTGAAAAGGTTCCTCATATGTTCTTGCTGTAAACACAATGCACAGGGCCTGGTTAGTCACACCCAATTAGGCACACATTATTTCCTGCTTTACACAAATGAGTATCCTAAACCCTAAGGCGCTTTACAGGACGGCGCTTATATTTACTTAAGGAGAACGCCGGTGTTTTCTGTAAGTAGCAGGGAGGATGTGGAGGGCTGCGGCTTTGTCCCGCACTGATATGAATATTTTATTGGACTGCTCAGGGGTCAGTGCACGTCAGCCACGACAGCCACATAAATCAAGGGGCCGTATCAAACAGGAAGATGTTGCCGAGGCGCAGCAGACTGTTAATGCGGGGCAACTGTGACCCAAACACACAACAGGAATGCAGATAATGAGCCTCATTTATCAACACATTAGTGTGGTTATATCTGCATAAAACAAATGAACTAAAACAGCCGACACATCTCCATCTGGGAGCCACCACGTGAGACTTGAACCATGTAGAGACGCTGAATTGTTAAACAGCATCGACAACCATTAAATACATTTTCTTTGAAAGCAAAATTAGTTTGTTCATAAGCTTTCATGATTGTGAACACCATTCCTTTCAGTCCTGGTTGTCCTCAGCAGGTTAAAGGTAGAGGACACAGGGACACTGCTCGTCCTAAATCCAAATCAATGCCAAGTAGGGTGACCATAAAACCATTTAGACATATTATTAATATATTAACCACTCATTTAAAAGTGTGGTTGATAGATATTCCTGCTTCCACTTAGAACTACAGTATTTATTTTATTTTATTTTATTTATTTATTTATTTATTTTATTTATTTTATTTATTTTATTTATTTTATTCATTTTATTTAACTTTTATTTAACCACGTGGTCCCTTAAGATTAAAACCTATAATATAGGTCTAAGTGTTATAACCCTAGTTCTATAGGCACATGCGGAGCCCTCTATATGGGGCTTGTCGCTCATGTGCTGCTCGTTGAAGAGGGTGTGTGATGGCAGACAGCACTGTGTGCTGCCTTATATACGTACGTATTCGGTAGGCACGTCCTGATATTACCCATAGAGGGCTCCGCCTGTGCTTATAGAACTAGGGTTACAATCTTGTAACCTTTGTTAGTGGACGACTTTCATTACTGTCTTCTATAAATATGATTTTATGAGAACGGTTGTTGCCCTCCGGCTGACTGCTCCTTCCGGCTGGCACACTCTGAACTACCATTTTATTCCGTTCATATATTTTTTTAATTCCTCCATCTTTCAAATGAGTGCCGCAAAATTGTGCCTCCATGTATGACAGAATGCACAACTGAACAGCTACAGACTAAAATATGAAAAAAGTACATTTTAATTTTTCTGGTAAAAACATTTCTGAGGGAGGAAGAGCTGAAAAACAGAAAAACACACCTGAGTTCATGTGAACTGAACTACCCTTACAAAAAAGAACTTCAAGTTTATTTTATGAGATAAACTTAAGTATACTTCATGTAAGTATACTAATATTAATTTAGTTTACTTGTAAGTGTACTACTTCAGTACTTCTTGGGACTAAATTAGCCCACTTTTTAGTTTATAAAAGTATACTTTCAATGTTAGAGTAGTAAACTTTGAGTACACGACTAGTTTACATCCAAGTTGTATTTTGAACTGCAACTATAATGTGAACTATACCACAAGTGAATTGATACTGTTAGCTTACTATTTATATACTTGTAGCCCATTTTTTAGTTTATGAAAGCACACTTAAATGTATACTTTCAGTAAACCAGTTTAATAGTTTTTACTGCAAGTATACTTGTAAGTTTTCTTAAGTAAACTTATATAATAATATACATTTCTGTATACTTGTTGGTGTAAGCCCAGTATACTTGGACTTTTCTATATACTTGTTGGTATAAGCCAAGTATACTTGGACTTCTCTGTATACTTGTTGGTATAAGCCAAGTATACTTGGACTTCTCTGTATACTTGTTGGTATAAGCCAAGTATACTTAGATTTTTCTGTATACTTGTTGGTATAAGCCAAATGTACTTTGACTTTTCTGTATACTTGCCAAGTACACTTAGACTTTTCTGTATATTGTTGGTAGAAGCAAAGTATACTTGGACTTTTCTGTATACTTGTTGGTATAAGCCAAGTATACTTTGACTTTTCTGTATACTTGCTGGTATAAGCCAAATATACTTTGACTTTTCTGTATACTTGCCAAGTACACTTAGACTTTTCTGTATATTGTTGGTAGAAGCCAAGTATACTTGGACTTCTTTGTATACTTGCCAAGTATACTTAGACTTTTCTGTATAAGCCAATTATACTTAAGTATAATTTTGTTAGGTTTATCTCTGATAAGTACACAAAAAGTAATCTGAAAGCCTACTCTCGTATTTTAAGTTTTAAAAAATATACTAATAGCATACTTGCATAAACTTCTTTTTTGTGAGGGTACATACTGTAGGCACGCCAGCATGGGCATTAAATCAATTGATTTTTGAGTGTGCTGTTGATGGACACTGTTGTCCCACAATGCAATGCAAACACACTTGTGGTTTCCAACACCATGATTCTGTGACAGCCAGCATTGATAACTACAAACATATGACACACTCACTGCAAATGATATGATACAAACAAAACATCCCAATAACTTTGAAAATGAGGGTTTAAGTATGAGCAGAGTCACACAGAGAGAGAGAGAGAGAGAGAGAGAGAGAGACTGGGTAAGTGCATAATGTGTGTTTATTGGTATTTTATGCAGAATTTAAAGCATGAATATTGCAGCTTTAAAGCAGGGCAGCAACAATAAAAAAAGACACAAGTCATGTTGTAGGGAGATGAAGTGAGGCAACAGCACTGATATATTTCTCCTTTTAACTGCTCAACGGTGGAACAACAGACGTGTTCAGGCTCAGCTTCAAAGCACCCTCAGTAAACACACCGAGCCTTTGTGCATATTGTATGTCTCTAAATGGATCTCTGCATCCAAACTTGAGGCTGCTCGAAACTGGGTCATCTCAGGTTACATTTGTGTAGCACTTGAGCAGAATCACAATATAATTTCATTCAACTTAAGAGACAATTTCACTGAGTCTATGTACAGCAGTTGAGTGGAAGCTGCTGCTGCTGCTGCTGATGCTCATATGAATTTGAGAGCAACGCAGATAATGAAGATGGAGCACTAAAAATGATCTAGATACTGAGGATCCACTGCAGTAATTGATATGTCTGTGCAGTTTAGTGTCTGGATTTCACAGCGGCTTTCACGGCATACTTGGCATTCTCGAGGCAGAAATGAATCAATGTTTCAATTAAAGAGCCAACAATGAAAGAATGAAACGAAAGAAAGCCACTGCAACGGCTAATTGTGCAACAGAAAGCATACCCTTATCTCTTTGTATGAGTTTATAGAAAATGTGAGGCTTGTGATAAATACTTGTTTACAACTGTTACATGCATACAATTGGAATTTACATAGTTATATACTTCATTTGCTTTTCTCATATTTTCTATTTAAACGCCACCACCCTTAGTGGTTTATCCTTTTGCACGCATGGACCCACACGACCTTTCCTCTAGCACCAACCTCAGAACAAACTTAAAGGTTCCATATTGTAAAAAAGTGAGATTTTCATGTTTTTTTTATATTATAAACAGGTTTAAGTGATATATAAATACTGTGAAAATATCAAAACACTCAATCCATAGAGAAATACACACAGCCCGTATTCAGAAAACTGTGCGTTTGAAACAAGCCATTAGGATTTCTGTCCATTTGTGATGTCACAAATCTACAATATTTGGACCATTTCACAGTTTTAAACGTAAACATACTAAATGTGTCCCAGTTTATTTCCTGGTTGCAGTGTATGTGAATGACATCAGCTGACAGTAAGTAAACATGGACCCAAGATGTTGCCTAGCAATGCAATTCCATTGCCAATCCGTTAAAATGCACTAAAACGGAGCGTTTCAGACAGATCATGAATACAGGTATATTCAGGCAGACAGTATGAGAAAAATAATGTGTTTTTTGAACATTAAAGCATGTAAACATGTTCTAGTAGAAACCCAAAATACAAACATGAACCTGAAAATGAGCACGATATGGGACCTTTAAGGTTTTAGCATGGCCACTGCACTCGTCCATCAACAACTGCTGCGTACATACTGTAGGAAGCAACTGTGGAAGGCCGGGGTGAAACCAAACCTGCGGATTTTGTTGTATAATCGTCGGTCGCTGCAGGTGACCAAACACAGGATAACAGGACACGAGGCTTGAACACCAAAGCATATACGACGTGTTCAGCGCCATGCTTCAAGTGCTGCCCCTAGCACCGACAGGAAGCATCACGCTGCAGCGCGTCCAGAGTATTTTTACACTGCATTAGCTTTAAACCACGTGTGGACACCCAAGCCAACTGAAACTTGATTTCTCACCTGAAAAGTTACACCTCCAGGGGAACTGCCCGTTGTTCCGACAGCACAAAAATACACATTCTCCGTGCAACAAACATGAAGCGCATGGCTAATTACATGTGGACATCATCGGACCTTCCCATCTTGTTGCGTTGAATGCCTTCTTTGTTTGGATTGGATGGTTAGGTTTAGGCATGAAGAGTGAGATTAGTTGGGTTTGGGGTAAGAATGTCAGGGTGAGCCAACCAGAGGCAGAGTAGGGCGGGTTATGCCTTTGCCATGGTGGGAAAAAAACAAATGCGACTGGGAGGTCTGATGACGTCATGACAGGCTGGAAATAGGAAAGCGGCGTCAACAGCGCCAATGTGTGCCGCCGCTTGCTGGTGTGGAGAGTAATTTCCTCTCATGCAGGAGCGTAACCTACGTGGTAGTTGACCATTGGCTCTTGTCATTGCGGTGCGTTCAAGTGCAACTTTTTGGCCAAAACAAAAGCGACCTGAGGCGTCTCAAACGTCGGTCTTTGTTGGCACTAGCTCTTTTGATGTCGGGGTTGGTGCGTCTGGACCTTTAGGAGTGCTCGGTGTCGGCTTTTAGCGCGTTCTGTAGGGTTCAGCTAAGTTCTGAATGAACGGGGCTCACCGAGCTGAGCTCAGAGTAAATGAGAGACGAAAAAAAGAAGGCAGAAGAAAGATCTTCAGGGCTGTCCTGTTCTTAAAGTCTCTGTTAATGAGGTGGTGTCTGTTGCCAATGGTGCAAAACTTTACACCTCCCACCACTGAATCTCAGCCGTCTCTTTCTTTTTGTTTTTACATTTTCTTTCGGAAGGAATAACCATGTTAACCACACATGTCTAATTATCTCATGTCGGCACCCTCCGGTAGCCTTCTCAGCCAACAAGACCATACTTGTGCACATCTCACAGGGCAGAGCTGTCCCCAACAAGTCCTGAACTATAAGCTAGATATGTATTTAACAATTGTGAGAATAATACAGTGGACTCTGGAGTCAATGAGACGGGATCTGTCCTCACGTCCTGTCCTCTCTGATCCCATTCACATGGAGCTCGTACTGTGATCAGGATGACTCAACTAATCATGATGGTTAACGTGGTTAAATCACCATTTACTGCTGGCAGGAAACAACAAACAACGGTCTCCAGTGTTGAAGGCTTCCTCCACCTTTTGCTTCTGGGAGTCATTATTCACAAGGTCACTAGAGGTCGCTGAACAAAGACATTTTCTGGTGAGGACAGTACGATTAGGAGAAAAAACAAATATATGAAAAAGACAAATATAGACTCACAGTCTCCCAGTTTTCATCTTACCGTGACCTTGCTAGACCAGTAGCAGAACTCTGCTGTAGATTTTAATGAATAGCCGTAGCATGGAAAATAAAGTGAAATACTCACTTATGTTACCGGCAACCTGAGGACGACTGAGAACAATGACAAGAAGTCGCACAGCAACGTGTTACCTGTTCTGTTCAATTAACATTTCAATTCATATTGGACTAGACAGCAGGATTATCGGTGGTACCACCCATTGGCTTATTCCCAACTCCCTCCATCCAACTCATTCATAAAGGAAGTGACGGTTTCTCCTCTACACCAATGTTCCCTATGTGTCATACCAAGAGTTCAAGGAGAAGTTTGCCTTTGCATCAGGAAACATATGAGCTTGGCAGGGCTTGAATATGCTCTGTATATGTATTTCTCTCTCTGCTCGTCTTTGTCTTTGAAAAAAAGTTCAAAAAAGGACACTTGATGGCCTACGTGGCTCAATAACCTAGCTTTGTCTTGACATGTAGATGACGTGTTGTCTTATATTGATGACCGATCAGGGAGGGCTGTCCATTGACGGTTGGGGTTGTGAATTAAAGTTGCCGTGGTATATTGTGAAGGGAGTGAAGCGCCTCCAAAACGTCAGTAGCCCCGGGGTGTCAAGTAATAATAAGGCGCCCCAGGCCCGGGGTGACTAAAAGGTTAATGACAAAAAAGGGACTGCTATGAGACGGGATAATTCAGTACATTCGATGCACATTGAATTGGCAAAATAAACTAAAACATAAATGTGTCTTTTTAAAATATTTATAAAATCTGATGCAATTTCTAGGCGTGTGATACCGCTTCAGATAAACTCCCTCTTCCTGTAATCAACCTTCTAATTGAAAATGGAGATGCCTCCCAATAAGCGCCATAATTACCATTATCATTAGAGAGGGGAAGCCACTTCACAAACACTTCAGCCTCAAGTGCTTACAGCTTCTCTCGGAGTAATTTGGTCCAACGCAGTAAAATAAGGGTGGTGGTGGTGGTGGTGGTAGATATCACTTTATTCAGGCTTACTTAGTAGGCAGTCTCTGGTCTTTAGTTAGCGTGGGTTTTCTCCGGGTGCTCAGGTTTCCTCCCACAGTCCAAAGACAAGCAGGTTAGGTTAATAGGTGACTATAAATGTCCCATTGGTGTGAATGTGAGCGTGAATGGTTGTCCGTCTCTACGTGTCAGCCCTGTGATTGACCTGTCCAGGGTGTACCCCGCCTCTCGAACCAATGTCAGCTGGGATCAGCTCCGGTTCATTAGCCCCTCTAATAGCTAAAAAAAACAAAGTTGTTCATTCCCCGTCGCACGTCTCTTTGCTGAGTATGAGGGTGAGCGACCCTTAGACAACCGTTCACACTAAACTGGGACACAATTAGAATGTTTACGTTTAAATCTGTGTAAAGGGTCTAAATATTGTAGATTTGTGACATCACAAATGGACAGAAATCCTGACGGCTTGTTTCAAAAGCTCAGTTTCTGAATACGGGCTGTGGGTATTTCCATGTGGATTGAGTGTTTTGATACTTTCACAGTATTTATATAGAACTTAAACCTGCCTTATAATATAAAAGACATGAAAACTTTTTCACTTTTTACAATATGGAACCTTTAAGGCCACATTGAGGCAAAAACAAAATTGGAGATTTCGAGAATAAAGTCATAACTTTATGAGAAAAAAAGTAATTTCCTCCTCCACAAAAGAGTTTCTTTCACAATCTTCTCAAGGTCCTGATACTGATGATAATGTGCTGCTGATGGGCCAAAAGATGAAATATTTGGTTATTTGTGAAACCTAAAATAAAGTAGAACTTCACAAGATGCTCCACATTCGTCATTTTCACACCATTTCACCCTCTAAAATAACACGTACAATTATAATATTATGATTTCTCATAATACTACAACTTTTTTTCTCAGTCAATACAGAGAAATGGGAGAAAAATGTATTATTGCTATGACTACTTACTGCTTAATGTACTTTCACATACTTCCGCACTGATTTACTGAATCAGTGTTTAAGGTCTCTGAGATGCAGCTTTAATGGAAGCTGCCAAACATAATGGTAGTTTCTCTGTTTTGTTGAGAAATGTCACGTCTTTCACCGAGAGCTCAAGGACACCACCGCCAGGTACTCTGCTTGACTTTATTCCCCTGGGTGAACAGTATTGATCCTAGCTGCCGAATTAGCATTTTCATATCACCTTTCCTCATTTAAAATGGTGATTGCTGATATCTCACCCAGGACAAATGGTCGTCTGGGGGAATCGCAGCTGAGGGGCGATAGCGATCAGCCGCACAGAGTTAACGAGCTTATCATCACAATGTAAATAGCAGTGTGTGTGTGTGTGTGTGTGTGTGTGTGTGTGTGTGTGTGTTGATTGCTTTAGGGCCCGTCCCTCCTGTGGAAGTGTCACGGTTAGTAATCAAAGGGATGAACTGGAGGAGAATTACAAATGACTGTATCATCTGTGGATGTCACCATGTCGACGGTAAAGGATGAGCAGCCTTGGCTGTTTGTCACACTGTAAGAAGACGGGATTTATCAGCTGCTGGTGTAGTAATAACTCAGAATGCAGTTATTGATCCCGGTCTACCGAAATCAAAGTGAATTCATTTACCAAGCAGGTCGATGAGTCCATCTCCATTCTAACTGAGGACCTTCCTAAATGGATATAATTAGTAATATTTGACCAATAAATGTTTTTGAGGGGTTGAAACCAATACTGTTGATAGCTAATATTCTGTGCTGGCACAGAGGGCTGTACAGAACCATACCAGTCCGACTGTATAGGGGACATATTATATTAAAGTGACATTTTCATGTTTTTTTTATTATAAAGCAGGCTTAAGTCCGATATAAATACTGTGAAAGTATCCAAACGCTCAATCCACAGGGAAATACACACAGCCCGTATTCAGAAACTCTGCGTTTGAAACAAGCTGTCAGGATTTCTGTCCATTTGTGATGTCACAAATATACAATATTTAGACCCTTTATGCAGTTTTAAACATTCTAAATGTGTCCTAGTTTATTTCTGGTTGCTGTGTATGTGAATGTCATCAGCTGACAGGAAGTACACATAGACCCAAGCTGTTGCCTAGCAACGCAATCCTCTTGCAATTCCGTCAAAATGCGCTAAAACGGAGCGTTTCCGACACTGGGTGAATACAGGCCTATTCAGGCTGACAGTATAAGGAAAATAAAGGGTTTTTTTAACATTAAGAGAGTGAAACATGTTCTAGTAGAAACACATAATACAAGTATGAACCTGAAAATGAGCATAATATGGAACCTTTAATGGATGCAGTCAGGCCCCCAGTGGACTGGGAGTCAGGAGTTCAGTCTACATGTTGTTTTGTGACTTGAAGAAAAGGCTCAGATCGTGTCCCTCGGGGGGTGTGGAGGGTGCTATGGGAATACAGGATGTCAGGATGTCTATGAGCCACCCGGACCTTGAAGAAAGAGCTGCCACAGTGAAAAGAAAACCAGTCGGATGTAGATCTCTACACGGTTACTTATAATGGCCACTTTGGGTCAGACTCAGAGATGAGTTGTTGACATGACTCAACGTTGTTTTGCATGACTCCTCATTTCCTTGAATCTCTACAGCAGCGGTGGAGACAATGGCTCCTTAATGCACGGGACCCTAAGTACCAGGAGGGCCTCACGAGACACCAGCCTTAAAGGTCCCATATTGTAAAAAGTAAGATTTTCATGTCTTTTATATTATAAAGCAGCTTTAAGTGTTATAAAAAATACTGTTAAACTATCAAAACGATCAATATTTGGAGAAATACACACAGCCCGTATTCAGAAATTGTGCGTTTGAAACAAGCCATTTGTGATGTCACAAATATACAATTATATTTGGACCAGTTTTAAACATTAACATTCTAAATGTGTCCCAGTTTAATTCCTGTTGCAGTATAAGTAAACATGGACCTAAGCTTTTGCCTAGCACCGCAAGTCTGTTGCAAGTCTGTTGCAATTCCGTTGAAATGCACTAATGCATTCAGAGGGTGAATACAGGTATATTCAAGCAGACAGTATGAGGAAAATGAAGTTTTTTTTAACATTACAGCATGTAAACATGTTCTAGAAGAAAGACAAAAAAAAAAGTATGCACCTGAAAATGAGCATGATATGGGACCTTTAAACCAGAATTATCCCTCATGGGTTCTGCTTTATTATACGATATTGTATCCCCATCTTGAAGAGGGGCTTTATGTTAAAAATATCACCTTCATTATTTCAACTGATCTAGGTACAGGTAGTATTTTAACACAGACAGAAAACTGTCACAGAGTGGAGGAACAAAGGGTTAGCAGACAATCATTTTTGCAGAACTTTGTACAAAATGCATATAGCATGGATGTCATTGTGGACAAAGCGAGGGAAATATAAAAGGGGGATTTATGGCTGAGTTGAGCCAATCAGTGTCTTGATCATTTCTACATTAAAATGTGTGTTATCATCACATCAAAGACGGGCTACACTGGTTTGGTGTCTGAACTGTAATGAAAAGCCGGCGCGGTGTTTATATATGGATCTCGGTGTAATAATTAGGCAGCAGACATAAAGCTGTGACTAGCAGCATCTCCCAGTCTAATTGTAACAGTGTCTCTCCGCAGCACTCCAGAGGGAGATGTGAAAACTAACTAACTGTGTTTCCTGGCTGTGATTTTTACCACTCCACTATTTATATCTACAGACACGGGTGTTTCAGCGAGACAGCAAAGAGTCGCTCCGGGCTAGCTTCATAGCAATCTCCTGCTACTTCTCCCAGACTGTCATCTTTTTTGTAGTTGTGTTGATTTGTGGGATTGGAGGCATCATCAGGCTCTCTTCTACTGCTGTTTCCTCTGCAACCAAAAATAAAAAAAATACTTTTTTGTCAGAGTTTTTACACAAAACAATAGTACTTTTCCTTAGTAAGACACATGGTTCCTGCACCTACTTAGTGTTCCGAGCTGAGTCTGAGCAATTCCCTAAACTACGCAATTTGGCACAAAGCACACTCGACGGAACCGGAGCCTCCATCTCACTCTCACCGTCCCCCAATTAGACCTGAAATCCATAAACTCATTAGATTGTCCAGGTTACAGGGTTCTCTCATTCCCCTGACATTTTCACACTAACAAGACAAACTCTGTTAACATGGAGCTTCCAATTATTCAGAAAAATGTGGCAGCGCCGCTAACAATGCAGTGAACAGCCTTTTTGTCAGTAATTTGCCGCGGCCCGTCTCTGTGACACACTCTGGAGGATGGAGATGTAGATGTACGCGGAATTTTAACTTCATAAAAAACATTTGTTATTCAGCGTGTAGGAGAGCGGCAGCTCAGAAGTTGTGTGTCTTATTTAAAAGTTGTGGATATTCACTTAAGTTTTACACATAAAAGTCAGTTTACTTAGTGGAACTCAGCCTGTGAAAACACTTCTG
>CAKAOH010036391.1:0-12371 GCA_916701665.1 Sebastiscus tertius | reverse complement strand
ACAGCCTCCGCCAGCTTCCTGCAGCCTCCACCTGCAGATTCTGGTAGACAGCTGCAGACCAAACCTCCACCTACAGCCTCTGCCAGCAACCTGCAGCCACCTCCACCTGCAGATTCTGGCAGACGGCTGCAGACCAAACCACCACCTACAGCCTCTGCCAGTGACCTGCAACCTCCACCTGCAGATTCTGTCAGACAGCTGCGGCCAAACCTCCACCTACAGCCTCCGCCAGCTTCCTGCAGCCTCCACCTGCAGATTCTGGTAGATAGCTGCAGACCAAACCTCCACCTACAGCCTCTGCCAGCAACCTGCAGCCTCCACCTGCAGATTCTTCTCCACCTGCAGATTCTGCCAGACAGCTGCTGACCAAACCACCACCTACAGCCTCTGCCAGCAACCTGCAGCCACCTCCACCTGCAGATTCTGGCAGACGGCTGCAGACCAAACCACCACCTACAGCCTCTGCCAGTAACCTGCAGCCTCCACCTGCAGATTCTGTCAGACAGCTGCGGCCAAACCTCCACCTACAGCCTTTGCCAGCAACCTGCAGCCACCTCCACCTGCAGATTCTGGCAGACAGCTGCAGACCAAACCTCCACCTACAGCCTCTGCCAGCAACCTGCAGCCTCCACCTGCAGATTATTCTCCACCTGCAGATTCTGGCAGGCAGCTGCAGACCAAACCTCCACCTACAGCCTCTGCCAGCAACCTGCAGCCTCTACCTGCAGATTATTCTCCACCTGCAGATTCTGTCAGACAGCTGTGGCCAAACCTCCACCTACAGCCTTTGCCAGTAACCTGCAGCCACCTCCACCTGCAGATTCTGGCAGATAGCTGCTGACCAAACCACCACCTACAGCCTCTACCAGCAAACTGAAGCCTCCTTTTGCCCCTGCCTTCAGCCTTCCCCAGCAATCTACAGCCCTGGCCTCCACCTGTTGATTCTGGTAGACAGCTCCAGACACTTGTTCCATTTACAGCCTCTTCCAGCTCCAGTCTAGAGCCTTCGCCAGCAACCTGTAGCCTCCATCTCCTACTTCAAATATGAGCAAACAGGTGCTACCTGGATCTCCACCTATGGCCACTGCCCTCCACCTCCGCTTGAAGACTCTGGCAGCTGCAACTCAAACCCCCACCTAGTCTTTTTCAGCAACCTGCACAGCCGCCTCTACCTGAAGATTCTGACAAAAGGCTGCATCCCGAACCTCCACCTACAGACTCTGCCAGCATATTCTGAGCGACAGCCTTCAACTCACCCAAAAACCTGATCCAGATCTTGCCTGCAGTCTTCATCAACACCTTAAGATAGCAGAAAGTTGCAGCTTGAACCTCCACCTACAGCCTCTCCCACTATCTTCAGGCCCCGGTGGACTTCACAGACGTCCAGATCTGCCAGGAGCTGATCAACAGCCGTACAGATAATTCCTTCTAAAAGAGCTGTGCATCACAGATGATTATTCCTCCTCCTCATCCTCCATGTTCATCTCCAACTGCTGCTCTTCTTAAACTCAATAAATTCTATCAGTTTTTTTTCTCATCAGACATTTTTCTCATTTACTATCATTCTTCATATTAGTTTCAATGAGGAATCACTAAAAGTGATCAAGAAGCTACCGTGATGGATATGTTTAAACTTATCAGCATTTAAAGTTAAAAATAGCAACAAACCAAGCCAGTCCTCAGACTTCAGTCTTCATGATATAAAACTTTGAGCTTTAACTCAGGACAAAAATGAGAACGTTTTGTTAACTTCTGTTCCTTAGTTGTGGAACCATTTCAGAACTTATACAACGCATGTGTTGACCAAATGAACAACCAATCATACGCTGAACTCAAATGTAGTTGTTTAGAGAGGTTGCATCGTGTGAAAGAGTTGTAGACTCATCTGAATTTTCCAGTTTTGTCTACATTAAATTTCCAAGTTATTTAAATAATAATCATCAGCTGACAGAACTAGATAGTTTGATAAATATTACATAGAAGTTGGATGAAACAAACAGTAGAACTTCTTAAACTGACTTGACACTATGAAAGATTTGTTGTTCAAGATGAACCTTGACATCTTGCATGTTTAATTGTTTAACTTGTTTAACAGACACATTGGGTTACACTGTAAAACTGTAACAGTTGAAGTAAAAAAAGGTTCTTAAACTGACTTGACACGAAAGTTGAGAAAACAAATATACCTTTAATCACTTGACAACAAGACTTACCGCAGCGTTTTGGTCAGTGTCCTCCTCTGTGTCCCTCCCAGCACTTGTCCCTTCATGTGCTTTAGTCTCTGCTGAGCCATTGGACAATTAGTTTCCTGCTGTGCTGAAGCATCCTGAAGTTCAGGAAGAAAATTAAAGCATAAAACTTACTTGTTCTAAATAGGAAGCATTGCATAAATAGGAAGCCAATGGAGTAGAAGTGCTGCTGGGTCTTTGTGGTAATCACATACAGGTGCTCTTTGGATCCTTTGGGTGTATTGGGCTCATTCAGTCTTGTGAAGGGCTCATTGCATGAGTGGAATATGATCTCAAAAAAGTACAAAATGCAAGTCTCCTTCAAAAATAATCCAATGCAGACTGTAGTGTTTGAACAAAATTAAAATGCCCTTATTTTTACATGGCAATTATTGTTTAAAATGACCAACGTGTTGAAACCGGCTTGGGTCTTCATCAGGGTCACTGTCATCATTCAGCAGTAGCTTGCACACCTGTATTGGGTTAATCAGTAGAGTGGGAGGATGGCTCTCCATCAATGTGCAAGCCTATTGGTCGAAAACAATAATAATCATTATCTAATTCATAAAATTTAATTTGGAGTTACTCAAATTAAATGGTTCACTAGTAGTTAGTTCCTCATTCGTTCCTCAGTAACTAGTCACATTTTTGTGTACCTAATTGTCGCCAAGACACAAGTTTATCTGGATGCATAGTTGAACTGAAATCACTTGTAACAACCAAATTTTCAACTAAATATGAATAACATGTTAAGTTACATCAACCTGTCTGATTCATAAAATGTTTATGTTCACATCTCATACACTGTTCAGTGTTTTATATGCAGCAGCTCTGTCCCTTGAATGTAAGTTAAGTCCAAAAACCAATAAGATGATCACTATTAACTGCTTTAAACCTACTCTGGAACAATGGAAACAAAGTTTTTTTAAGAGGTGAATTGAATACAGCTAGCTTGCAAATAAAATGGGTACTTATTTAGAAAGATAGGGCCCTGTAATAATTTACTTAATGTACATACATTTTAATTTATCATAGATCTGGATCCAGGGTAGGTAGATTAAATATATGTTTAGGCCTAATCTTGAAGTAAACAATATATGAGCACAACTTTTGCCAGAATATGAAATGGCTTGCTTCTTATTAGGGAATTGAAAATATTATACAATATGTACATATAGTATAATATATTTAAGTCTACTAGTGAGATTGTGATTATGCTCCATCTACCTTTTTGTCTGTGCGTCTTTTTATGCATTCATTATTGAATTGACGCTTTGACAATATTGTTCACCTGACAGTCATGCCAATAAAGCAAATTGAATTGAATTAAATTGAAATTTCTCTTTTGTTTATTTATAACACAAACATAACACACCCAATCAGGTCAAACTATGTATTGTTTCAGTAGGCCTATACAGGATTTGGCTGCCAGTGCCATTAACTCCCTTTATAGCTGTGGAAGAAGTATTTAGATCATTTAATAAAAAAAAAGTATGAATAGGCCTTTCACAATACTTCATTACTAGGTAAAGTCCTGCATTTCAAACTTTACTTAAGTAAAAGTACGGTAATATCAGCATATAAAAGTACCAGTGTGAGTAGCCTATCAAGGTGCTGCAGGATAAGATAAGTGTTGATCCCTAGAGGGAAAATGTAAGTGTTGAGGCAGCACAAACACATAAATAAGTACAGATAAATAAGGAAATAATAATAATAATAATAATAATAATAATAATAATAATAAGAGGTATATTCATTTTTATTTTTATTTTTTATTTAACCAGGTAGTACTCATTGAGATTAAGAATCTCTTTTGCAAGAGAGACCTGGCCAAAACAGTAGCATTTAAACATATATTAAAGTTTCAGACACCACAACATAAAACAAATGCAAAAATAAAAACATAGCATAATATCATACAAACCACTTTAAAATCAAGTGTTTGAAGTCAACGTTAAAGTGAAAATATTCAGAAACAGACAGCTACCGATTGACTCTGCTTCTAGGTCTTTCATTCATGTTTTAAATTCATCAAACGTAATCAGATTAGTATCAGAGGTATGTACAACTACAATAGAAGTAAATAGAAATTATACAACAGCAATTAAAGACAAAGAGGTAAAGTGACAATGGTGTGGTCTAGCAGTGAGTCAGCAAGAATATATGCCAGTTGAGTTATGCATTCATTGTTACTGATGCATTACAGCATATTACTCTTGTAGTTGAGAAGGGGCTCTTTCTAATTACATTTACATTGTTGGGTAGTTTAATCTATAACAAAGCATCATATTTTATATGCGTATCATAGTTTTGTATGTAGGTCTTTTTAACTGCAGGTATTTTGACTAGGAAAAGCACAGGTGTACTAATAGCATTAACAATGGCTCTGTTTTATTCAAGTGATCCAGGAAGTCATGACAGTGTGACAGTGAAGCAGCATGCACAACACCAGGACCTGGAAACTGAAATCTCTTGCAAAGTAAAAAGTAACCTTACTATGAAATACATTTAGTGGAGTAAAAAGTCTAATAAGTAGTAGTATAAAGTAGAAATAAATCAAGTAAAGTAAATACAAGTGTCGGCCTCAAAATTGTACTAAAATACTGGAGTAAATGCACTTCCATTACGTTTCTCCTGTAAATTCCTTTGGGCAAGTCAGTAGTCTGCATGCATTCTTGTTTTACCTCTTTTAAAGAGCAAAATGTTTTTTCTATTTGCATAATAGCTTTCAATAAAAAATGTAAATGCTTCTGTTTGCATACCAATTTCTTTTTTTCAGTGGCAAGAGAAAACACAAAGAAAGAAAGCCAATAGACTGTAATGTCAAACACATGATATCAACTTAACAAATGAAACACACAAAGCTCTCACATGTTGACATCTAACAAAAAATAAAATAAAAACAGCTTTTGGTTCGTCTGTCTTTTGAGTCATTATTAAAGTCAAGTCATTAGTAAAGGTGTCAAGAGTTTCTCACTTTTCTGACAAGCCATTGGGCCATCATTTATTTTTAGTATGCCTTCAAGTAGGCAGTTATGAATGTTTATAAATCATTAGGCTAATAGATGATGAAGAGTTTGTCACTTTCTAATAAGCCATCAGTAACATTTAGGAAGTCATTGATAGAGGGATCTTGCAGTATCCAGAAGTGCATGTTGCTAATGGACAGATTGTGGTCCTGACAAGGTCAAACAGGATGTGATGGTGTTTTAATTGCTTTTAACGAATCTATAAAGCATTCATACATATTTATTTAACCAATCATAAAGAAATTAGTTATTATTTTTTAAATAACGTGTGACTTAGAAAATACAGTGCTGAAAAGTTCCTGTTAAAGTTAGTGTGATGGAGTAATGACAGCTGTGGCATTTCATGATCTGATGATATGATGTTCTTTTCACACAGGCCACCCCCAAATTAGACCTGAATGGATATGGATTCATCATTTTACAAAAAAAATAATCATGTGTGAGTTGGTCTGCAATAGCCTATGATGTTCATAGTGTTCCTATCTTGCCTATAATCACTTATGTTGTAGGAAAGTCAACCGTCACCTCTGACATTTCTAAAGAAGCAGTTGGAGAGTTGGTGCACTTGTGCTTCTGCAGGATGTGCGCGCACAGCTGCGTCCCACGCTGATAAAAAAAATGACGAGATGCAAATCACTTCCTATGATAGCCTGTGAGCTCAAACTCCATCTCCTGTAATGATCCGTGCAAATGTAACCACACATGCACGCCAGCTGACACGAATCAGAAGACCAGAAACTCATCATCGGAAAGTGTTAATTGAAAAACTGGATGCAGTTACCAAAATATTGCAGATGAGTTTCGGATATATCTCAGCGTGCGTCAACAGGAAACGAGAGAAAAGAGCGCAGAACTGACACAACTGAAAGCTACATCCATGAAGGTAAAGCTGCTCTCTCTTCTTTCAACTTTGTTCTGCTGTTTAGATTGAAATAGTCTCGTATAGGAGTTTGGAAAACGACTTAATTCAGCTAATATCTGGACACCTTCTCATCGCTGGTTGGTTATGGAGAAACTCTTATTTCCTGGATGACATTATAGGCCGATACAATCATCACAAACTGTAATACATCTATATTTTTAAAAAAAACAAAAAAACAGGTGTATTCTCGTTAGAGTCATAATCAGTATAAGTGATTTATGATGTTTTATATTCATCGAAATTGCATTTTTTTTCTAACCAGATGGCAGTTTTGGGCTTATAAAAAAAAGACTTTCACAGCCATTCATTAAGAGGAAGTTTAAAACACAGAGCAAGAATCTATAGCGGTTCAGAAAATAGCCTCATCTCTCATCTATTATTCTTTTAGGCTATTTATTCATTATTGTCATCAGCGGCTCCACACACACGCTGTTGAAATCTTAAAAAGTGCAGTAACACCGACAGATGAAAGAAAGTATTGATAAATATAAATACAAGTGCTCCCAGCAGCGGTGGTGGTTGTGTGTTTGTGTACACAAAATGCATGCAATTTTAATGCTTTTTCTCGAGTGGCTCGTCTATAATAGAATATAATTTGACCGATCTCTAAAATAAGTGCTTCTTTATCTCAGTAAAATAGAAGGCTCTTTTCTTTTATTGAAGCACCGAACCTGTCAAAGCTATTAATGCTCCTTTCCATCTCAATAAAGCAAAATGTAGCTTACTGTGGCAGACATGGAAAACCAAAAATATAGAGCTATTTACAATTCTTTTTAAATTCAGAACAATTTTAATTTGAATATTTTAATAAATTACTGTGTATTAAGATAAATCCAAGCTAAAGGCATACACATGATCTGTATTGTGCTCAGTACATTTTATGTAAATGTGTAGATTTTTTCTCTGCATGCTCTTTCATTAGCAACCCCTAAATACACTGAAATACAGAAGGCAAATGACAGTTATTTGGGCAGCACAATAAACCGAGGGCGCATCTGTTAACCTTTAGAACATGTTTCTCAGGCGAAATAAAGCATCAAACTGGACATATAGTCAACGTAGGTAGGTCTATATTCCGGAATTCTGAATGGGTGAACTCCTGTGTGAGTTTATTATAATGCCGGTGCGCACAGGTGGTCCGACTGTACCGGCTTCCGCTCATCTACAACGGCGCTTAAGGCGCATTTAAAAGCACATTTCATTCACGAAATTGACATTGACGTGACAGCCAGTTTAACTTTGAATCTCCAGCAAGGCCCAGAAGCACAATTTATTGATCATACAAGAAAATACATGAGCACTTTATTTAACGTGGAATATATATAATCAGTATATGAGAAAACATTTGGATTCAAATTGAGTATTGACCGAATGTGTGTCTGCGCATGCGCCAGTTTGATGGAACGCAGCGCACACACAAAGAACGTTTTTGCAACATTGTTTGATTCGTTCTATTTTTATTGGATTCTTTCCTTTGTTGCGTCATATTTGTTATTCCTTTGATGGCTTTATTACGCAGTTAGTTTTCACTTGATAAGTTTACATATAGGACCCACTCTTGATAAGTTAACCTATAGACCACACTCAGGATCCACAGAGAACCAGAGAAGCAAGCAAGACAAAGCTTTGGAAAGCCTTTGGAAAACCTTTGGAAAGATGAATTCTCCACAAAGAAACCAATCCAAACCCAAGTCGGACAACACTAACAGTGCCACTTGTAATGAGACTCTTCTGCTCGTAGCAGCGAAGTATTTTCAGAGAATCTCTCCAGTACAGTGGGGCATGATAGGTGCACAGACCTGGGACTCAGACACACAAGCAAATGTGGCTGATATGTGCACTGAAATTGTACAGAGACTTGCGACAAACATCCTCAAAAGCGTTGCGCCGATGTTTGAGGACAAGAAGGCATCTAAGGCTGACATAACTACAGCTGTGGACAAGTTCACTCGCCTAAAAGACCCCCTTATTGGTAGCTTTGCTGAGGCTTTTCATGTCCCAAAAGACAAATGTGAGAGTACCAAAAAGCTGGCAGAAGTGGTTGAGAGGGAAGTTGCAAAGAAGGTACACTCCGTTGTATCTGTGGCCATCAACAGCTCTGCTTGGCCATCAGAGCCTGCCGTTTTTGTCGGTGGCTGCATTTCCAACACGTCTCTTCAAGACATGGTGTCTCATGCTGCCAAATGTCTGGATGCGTGCTCCAAACTGTGTGGGCTGCCAAAGAGCACTAAGTTTATCCCACAAATGACCTCTGAAACTACCGAACCGATCCTCACAGAACCAACGAAATGTGAATCATCTCAGAGCGTAACCTCAGTGAGAGACATCCTGGTCAAATGGTCCAACGACACACCACAATCCAGAGAAAATGCAGATTCTGCAGCATCTGAAATTGTCAGGTCTATAATGCAAAATGGCAAGAGACCTCATTTTGCCACGAGGTCAATATGTAACATCCTGAGAAACTTTTTCACCTCACAGTCCGCACCTTCAAAAAACAAAGCCAGCGACAACCAAAAAGTTCGTAAAAAGGGCTTCATGAACTTCGCCCAAAGACAATTTGAAAAATTGAAAGCACAGCTGAAGTGTGCATTGACGGCTGACTACCTTGTGAGTCTGACATCGGAATCATTGTCCTTTCAGGGTAGCCAAGAGGGCTCTGATTTTGACGTCATTCTTCCAGGAAGTGTTATAGAGTCGCCCAAATCTGAACCTAGACGTTTGACCAGCAAGCCGACATTGATCAGTGTGACAAAGCAGTCTTCTGCATTTGATTTTGATTCCATCAAAAATGATGTCGACAGCTTGTATGATCAATTACACCTGCAAGAGAAACCTGCAGCAAACGGCCGCAAAACACCGGATGTCATCATGTCCACTAAAGAGATGAGGAAGTTCTCAAAGGAACTGATTGAGAAATTTTACGACCATCTGATGGCTGGCCCGACATATCGGATTCCCATGGTTCAAACGGGAACACTTCTCTCTAACTCTGTCATCTCTGAGCACAAGAGGAAGGCGGATGCCACTGAGCCCCACCTCTCTCCTGAAGTTCGATATGTCATGATAGAGGACGAAGTGAGAAAGTTCTTGCAGAAGGTAGTATACTGGTTGCAGAAGGAGCCATCAAAAACAATTAACAGCGACAAAGTATCTGGTGCACTAACTGACCTCGAAAAGTTATTCATACCACCGTCGACTCCAACCGCAACACAGCTGACCCCACTCCGAGACATCCGAAAGCCATCCACAAGCCCATTCCGAGACATCCAAACGCAAACCGGAACAAAGCTGACCCCACTCCGAGTCATCCGAAAGCCATCCACAACAGAGTCGACCCCACTCCGAGACATCCGAAAGCCATCCACAACACAGTCGACCCCACTCCGAGACAGCCGAAAGCTAAGCACGACACAGCTGACCACAACCCCAGACAAAAAGGACATTATCAAGCAGGAGTCCCCTGAAGTCGCTGACAGTCGGACTGCAACACCTTGTCAGTCACATTCAACAGCAACGATGAACAACATTCTCATCACTGCTCTGCTCTTGAGGATCTTGAAAAAAGTCCCTCAGGAAGACGGAAGGGTCAAGGGGGAGGGAAATTTCAAAGACGTCATCAAACGTCTGTTGGAAGAGGCGCAAAATGATATCAACATCCCTGAAGGTGCTGTCAGAAAAACCTCAAAAAAACTGGCAAAGCTCATCAAGGCCGTGAGCAAAGACCTTGAAAAGGAGTTTGGTACTCCAGACAAGCTACTGGAGGCTGCAGCAGCATCAGACGGTGCATTGTTTGAGGAAACTCTTGTGAAGAGTCTGAAATTCCATCTCACTAATCGACCTGCAAGGAGGTTCACAGTTGCCAAGTTTTGTTCATGTTTGGAAAAATGTGTGGTAAAATGTTTTAGTTGGCCCTTCAAGTGCTGCCTGTATTGTTGTTATGATGACTAAATGTGATATTTTATGGGGTTAATCCGGGTGCTCCGGTTTCTTCCCACATTTTAAATCATAACATAAAAGCAAGGGCACAGTATTAAGTGTTGAATATTGTGCCCTCGCAGCAATGGTCAGCGTTGGACTCCGGGTGATCCGGTTTCTTCCCACATTTTAAATCATAACATAAAAGCAAGGGCACAGTATTAAGTGTTGAATACTGTGCCCTTGCAGCGATGGTCAGGGTTGGACTCCGGGTGCTCCGGTTTCTTCCCACAGTTCCAATCATAACATAAAACAACAAAAAAGATTAAATAAGTAAATAAATAAAACTTAAAAAAAACATTAATTTTGGTTGTGTTTTCCTCTGCTGTCAGATGCTGACAAAAGTATAGTTCATCATTATGGATTTCCCATGTTTTTATGAGCCTGTTCAAAAAAACTAAAAACTACTAAACTACTAAAAATAAAATAAAATGTGTAAGAAAGTGAAAATATTAAACAATGATAGGCTAATTAGGCCTAAATAAATGTAAAAGTATCTGCTTGGAAAAATTCTGACCCTTGGATAAATGTAGCTGCCAACCCCTGGTATAAATACTAAACTCAACAAAAACTGTTGTTGAATGTGTGCATCAAGTCCATGTCTCATTTTCAGCTTGTTATGGCCGTAGCCGGCACCCACTCAATAACTCTATTAGTGTCGTTTTATGTATGCCAAGTGTAGTATGATCCTGCCAGTATTGCTGGAGTGTGATGGAAAGAGACTCTAAACTCAGGGATCTTGTAAAACTTTTACTCTCCATCATTAATTAATTCCGTCTGTTCGAGGGACTACCAAGGTTAACAAGGGACTATCAAGGCTTAGTGACAAAGTGGCAGCCTGGAGAATGAGACTTCTCGGTCACTGCCAAAGACACCAAGAACTCCCAGCAAGCTTGCTGGTGCTGCGAGAACCAACATTCCCACACCAACATACATGGTCATACTGAGGAGAGATGCAGGACAGTGCTGGCGAGCTAGCCAGATGTATGGTGGATTGAGATAGCTGGAAGCCCCGCTTGAAAGCCCGTCTGAGGACGACCCAATATTATCAATTACGATAGTTGTATTATCACTCTTTTACATCCACTACTATTGATTTTTGTTATTAGTCCTACTTGTATTAGTTATTACAGCTGCTGTGCTATTATTGTGATTGCTTCTCTCTTTCTCTCTCTCTCTCTCTCTCTCTCTCTCTCTCTCTCTCTCTATCCCCAGCCGGTTTCGGCAGATGGCCGCCCACCCAGAGCCCGGTTCTGCTCCAGGTTTCTTCCCACTAAACGGGGAGTTTTTCCTGGCTACAGCGCGCTTGGTGGATCTTGCTGGGTCTTGCTGGGTCTCTAAACTATGGTGTACGGTCTAAGACCTGCTCTATATATAAAGCGTCTCGAGATAACTTCTGTTATGATTTGACACTATCTCAAAATAAATTGAATTGAATTGAATTGAAGTCTGAAAAAAAAGATCTGAAAAATGTATGAAAAAAAAGATCTGCAAAATGTCGGACAAAAAAGTCTGAAAAAAAATATCTGAAAAGAATGTCTGAAAAAATTTCCAAAAAAAAAAGATCTAGGGTTAAGGGTTAGGGTTAGGGTTACGGTTAGGGTAAATGGGTAAAAGATCTGAAAAATGTCTGGAAAAAAAAGATCTGAAAACTGTCCGAAGAAAAAGTCTGAAAAAATATCCGAAAAAAATGTCAGAAAAAAATGTCTGAAAAAAAAGATCTGAAAAAAATGTCTGAAAAATGTCTGAAAAAAAAGATATAGGGTTAGGGGTTAGGGTTAGGGTTAGGGGTTAGGGTTAGGGTAAAAGGGTAAAAGATCTGAAAAATGTCTGAAAAAAAAGTCTGAAAAAATGTCAGAAAAAAAGTCTGAAAAAGAAGTCTGAAAAAATGTCTGAAAAAAAAAGTCTGAAAAAATGTCCAAAAAAAAAGTGAAAAAATGTCCGAAAAGAGTCTGAAAAATGTCTGAAAAAAAGATCTGAAAAAAGTCTGAAAAAATGTCCGAAAAAATGTCCGAAAAAAAAGATCTGAAAAATGTCTGAAAAAAAAAGTCTGAAAAAAAGATCTGAAAAATGTCTGAAAAAAAAGATCTGAAAAATGTCTGAGAAAAAAGTCTGAAAAAAACATCTGCAAAATGTCGGACAAAAAAAGTGTGAAAAAAAAGATCTGAAAAAATGTCAGGAAAAAAAAGTCTGAAAAAAACGTCCAAAAAAAAG
>CAKAOH010036390.1:0-17441 GCA_916701665.1 Sebastiscus tertius | reverse complement strand
ATTAAAAAAAAAAAAAAAAACCTTAAGATCTCTGATTCTGTTTCTCTGAACTAGTCAGATAAATCCAGACAGAGATAATGAGAAAGGGAGCCGGGAGGAACAAGAGGCCCAGCATCCCCTCCTCTCTGCTCCCACTGTCATGCCTGTGTGTGCTGTGGGTGTGTTGGACAGGCGGAATAGCTTGTTTATGGGCAGATTAATTGCTTTTATGGCCTTGTTTCTCCCTGTGAATGGTGCTGGGTGTTTTAATGAACACCCACGCCAACCTGCAGTGCTGTTCCTGCTGCTGCTGCTTTTTAGAGCATAGCCGAGCTTTAGCTAGAGCCTAGCGCTCGCTGCATGGCCCTGCACAGGTGACTGATTTCATTGGTGTGTGTGTGTGTGTGTGTGGCTGTGCACTTAGCCTTCCCTAAGAGGCCCAGTGCAGGTGGGTGGTTCCTCTCGAGGCCCACAGGGCCGAGGGCGACCAGCAGTTAACTGGACCGTGACTTTAATCATATCCTGCTGAGCTGCAGAGAGGTAAGCCAGGCTTGCACAGTGTTAAGCTATATACGCTCATAGACACAGAGATTCTTCAAAAGACTTTCAGAGACGGAGATGGAGTGATAGCTTTGAGAGGAGGTGAGAGGGACCGTTTAGTAAAGAGGTTGAAGGAATTAGGACGAGGTAAGCGCTTCTCACATCGCAGTTTTACATGGATCAATTAAAAATCAAGCACGAGCTCCCTCCTCTCCGGTTCTCCGTCCTTCCCTTTCTTACTTCATCACCTCTAATTATACATTACTTGTCTCTCTCTCTCTCTCTTCCCTGTTCTCTCCTTTAGTCTTCATCTCTGTTCCTCTCTTCCTCTCTCTCTCTCATTAATCAGGTCTGCAGGCTTTTTCTTTCTTCTTGCTTTCTACTTCATTAAGCCTGAAACAGCGATGGACCACTGCTAATGGACAATCTCAGCTCTAACTCACAACTCAAGCCTGGTTTGTGTGTGTATGTGTGTGTGTGACAGGGAGTTTTTGTGAGTGCTGTATGTGAACATCTAGTTTTATCACAAACATTGTAAAGAAAACAGGTTTTATGTGTCTGTTTGATCGGTCATTTGTGTGTACAGAAGCAGTCTTCAGATCATGATGACCTATCACACCTTTAAAGGTTCACGCCACCAATTTTACATGTTAGAAATAGTCATATCAGATAGTTACAAAGAGCACAACACAGCCTGTGTACTCACGTGACATCACCCGGGTGTCTCGGCTTGGAGACTACAAAAATTAAACAGAAAGCCTGCGTAATCCCGGGTTCACATGCCACGATTTTCAAAGAAGCGCTGCCCACGTCCTTTCAGCGCCCATGTAAATCAATTGAGCTGTTCACACAGCATGCGCCGCGCCACTGAGCTCCGCGGCCGGCTCGCAATCTTCAACGATAGTTTCGCCGCGTGGTCTATTTTCTCCGTATGCCGCGAGCAAATCTGACAAGAAAACACACTGATAATCTACCATAAACTATATAAATGCTATATTTTATATGATAAGGATTTGATTGTGATAAGCTGATAAAATCAGCATCCCACGAATGCCTTTGACTTCACCTCGCCTCTCGCCCTGATGTCCTCCTGGAGTTTTGATTCCTCCGATTCCCTTCCAGTCCCTCCTCCCCAATCACCAATCACATTTTAAAATCCACCCACTATATTTATAAGAAATAGACTAGTGTCACTGCTGTTTGTGATCCTGGGTTTTAAATTATTTACTTATTGCACATATTTGTCAGTTGTGTCTAAACAGAGAGCGAGAGAGAGAGAGATAGCTCTAGTAAACAGCAGATGAGCAGAATCGCTTGTTGACCAACGCAGAAAAAATGCGCTTCTGATGTGAACAGCCAGGCTTCAGATCACGCAACGATAATATAGCGCGCTGCTTCCGTTGCTGATGTGAACCCGGGGTTGTAAACCGGATTCTTAAAGACCTGATTTTACCTGTCAGAAAGGGTTTAATGAAAGACACTAGCGAGTTGGATTATGGGAAGGATTCTGTGGTTTTTGGGGTTTGACTCATTTTATTGACTAAAAGTCCAGATAACTTGGCCTCTACTGTATCGATTTGACCATTTTAAATTTGTCTCTAGCAAGTTTGCTAACTTTAATTTAAGTGCATAAGAAATCGCTGGAGGACTTTTCTAAGGCCAAATGGCACCTTTAGGTCCAATTTAAGCTCTTCTTCTGAGAGGGCCTTGGTCTGAGTCCTTCCACTGAGAGCTCCGAAAGCTTATTTCCAAGGACGGGGAAAGCACAAAGTTGAATACACTTTACATAGACATTATCACTTTAAAGTTCCAAATAGGATCATATCGCTTTAACTGAAAAAGCCCCCGGGGAGCTCGTATTCCTTAGTTTGCATCTCTTTTACTGCGCTTTTTTTACTTTTTCCACAACCGCCTTTACAATCTTATTAAGCAACGATGCCGATCCCTCCGTTTGACCATAATGTCCAATAAAAGAGACTTTATAGTTGCATACATTTACCTTCAGCTCTTTGCATACATTGCCCTCCACCCAGCAGCAGCACCGTCGTTAATACAGTGGTGTTCTGCTCGGCTTCCGTGGAGGACAGGTAGTATTGAGTGGTGTTGTAAAAAGAGCTGCTTTACTGTGTGTTTGTTCTGGCATGTTAACGGCCGGCTTTACAGCTCTGATTATGGCCCACCGGGGGAGCCGGGAGTGCTAACTACACAGGGAAAATGCTGCAGGCAAAAAGGATGTATGTACATTACCTCAGGGTGTGCATGCCTTCGCAGCGACAACCAAAA
Source organism: Sebastiscus tertius (assembly GCA_916701665.1). Taxonomy (NCBI): domain Eukaryota; kingdom Metazoa; phylum Chordata; class Actinopteri; order Perciformes; family Sebastidae; genus Sebastiscus; species Sebastiscus tertius. The sequence continues at coordinate 14,639 of CAKAOH010036390.1, read as the reverse complement.
AGATCCTCTCATGGGGTACATCGTTCTCTCTTGATCTCTAATATCTGGCGCCAAGGAAAAGATTTATCAATATGGGAAAAGACATAACTTGCATGTTGCATGAATACATATAATGATTTTTCATTATTACCATTTGTAGTGATTTGTTCTGTTGGCTGCACTGCCCTCTTGCACTTATATTCCTAGTGTGCTTAGTTGCTTTATGTCTTTGCACCTGCATCACCAACATTATTCCTGTTACATGATTGTCGGCGAGTACGCCAGTCTATGCACCGAACTTATACCATCATTTATTAACCCAGAAAAAATCATCTTGTTTAACCGAATATCAATTCTTCTTCACCGCTCCAAAACAGTAGACTTCACTGTGCTGAAGCCCTGGAGGTATCATGGCTGCCACTGGCAACTACTGTTTTAGAACAGCGAGGAAGAACTGATTGCAGATAGTCACATGACGACAGCAAACAACAACAGTGCGTTGCTAGTGGAGAGTGTAACAGTAGTCTGCAACTACATTTTTTTTATCACGCTGGTATTGGATCGGTACTCTGTATCGGCCAATACCGCAAGTTCAGGTGTCAGAATCGGTATTGGGTATTGGTTTATTGTCAGATTACTCCATATTATATACACACAACCAGGAAACGTTATGGAGTAAATAAGACGCACAAACACAAGCACGTACTGTGTGCAGAGAATTATATTTCTCCATGGTGGACCAGTTTCTGCTCCGGCCTGACTCCGCACAGATGCTCATGTTGCCTGGACAACCAGGGACCTCTGAAATGTGTATGTATACGTGTTAACCCCTGGCAACTCCTCTGGTCTCCCACAGCTGGCATTGCCCACAGACTGACTGGCTCGTCTCCACTAAGCTTACCCCTCGGAATATATCCACAGCTATAATGTTTTTGCTAAGCACAGTAAACTCACAGAACCTCACATCACCTTGTCATTTATTCATGTTTCTATTATACAGCAGTGTAGTTGTGCCTTTTTCTCTCCTTGGCTTTGTATTGGCTTATGTGCCTGTCTTTAGGTTTTGTCCCTGCTCCATTTCCTCTTTCTCTGTATGCAGCTCAGCTCCTCTCTGTCTCTGACACCGTCAGTCATTAACCTAACCCCCAGAGCAGAAAGAGGGACACACTCTCTGTGTGTGCGTGTGTGTGTGTGTGTGTCTGCGTGTGTCTGTCTGTGTGTGTGTGTATGAGGGAGTGCAACAAAAAGAGAGAGTGCCAGCCAGCTTTGATTGCAGGGTCACTCAGGGACGACATTGCCAGTGTCTGGACACTGAATCCCAATGGACACTGGCAAATCTACACACACACACACACACACACACACACACACACACACACACACACACACACACACACGCCAGAAGACACAGTGTCTGGCCAGAAATGGCTACAGATAACAGCACCTGTCCTCGGTTTTTTGCTATCACTTCCATGCACGCACACACACACACACACACACAACACGCAGTGTTCTGTGTCCCCGTGGCAGAAGAGAGCGATGAGGATGTGAGTGTGATGGTAGAGATGGCGCCGGCTGGCTGGCTGGGCCAAAGGACCCCAGGGAGGCTTGACTGATAGAGGCTGCCTTCCGAGCCCTCTGGATAGCTCATGTGTGTGTGCGTGTGTGAGAGAGGAGGGGGGGGGGGGGGTCTCTATGTAGTATGGCAGATGGTAGGATGGTGTTTAAACCAGTTAGGTTACCATCAGCAAAGGACCAGGTCATGACAGCTTTCTGGCTGAAAGGTGACTGGAATAACTCATAGCCTCAAGGTTAGACCATTAGTGGGTGAGGAGTTCCTGGTCGTTGTCCAAACAGAGCTAGCGAGAGGTAATTCATGCATGTATAGGGAGGCAGCATTAATGTTTATTTGGCTGATTGTCTTTGTGTGTCTTGTAACTGTAACTAAGTACATTTACTCAAGCACTGTACTTTAGTACAAATGTGAACCACTTTATTTCATTTTATTCTTCATTATTTGCATTCCATTCTATATTCTTCTACTTTCAGAGGGAGAAGTTGTACTTCTTTACATTACATTTATCTAACAGCTGCAGTTGCTACTGTAAGAGCCAAAAAAATTATGTATGCTGTATGATGATACATACAGAGGTTGGTGTAATTCACTTTTAGGAACACTAGGTGGCACTGTATTAATTGACTGACCCAGCCACGGGTATATAGGTAAGGAGGTGTGTTGTTGGCGTCAGGGTTTTTGACCGCAGGGACGCTGAATTGTTTGCCATGTTGTTGTTGTTTACTCGTTGCTATGGTAACCAGACTTGCTTCTTTAATACACTATCAAGAATAAATGAACTGCAAGCAGAGACATGTATCTGAGCGCAGCAGAGCTTCAGCCCACAGAGAGCCTTCCCCTAGAGTTCAGTGATGTACGTAGAAATGATGTTCCCCTACCACTGTCCTCTGATGTATATGCATTATATTAAAAATGTAATGTTCAACACTTATGGTTAGGTATCATTAGTTACTCCGAAACTAATGAGCGGCCTGAGGATCAGTTTTGTAAAGCACAACAGACAACTAAAGGTACCATCTACAGCGAAAAGTGCGTCAGTCCAGGACTAATCACCTCAGTAGCTACAGTAGTAGACTTAGCTCCTACAGCTACCATAGACTGTATAGAAGAAGTGCACGTAGTCAGCGTGATGTCACACACTGTTTTATGGACTTACATTTTGAGGCCTCGAGTTCGGCGTTTTGGTCATCGCCATCTTGATTTTTTGAAACCAGAATGGACACGTAGAGGGAGGAGCTAAGTACAACAAAGCGCTGAATAAAACGTTTTTAGGCGACCAAAATGTTAGAATTAACTTTCATGAACTGAAAACACGCTGTGAAAGGGTTAAAGTTCTAAGACAAAAACACGGAAAAAAACCAGACCGGACAACGGCGTGGTAGAGACCAGTCAGTCACAAGGTAGCCACGCCCTAAAGCATACTTTACGTTTCAGCATTGGCTTCACTTTTCAGACCCGGCGGTTGCCACCTGGTTACTTACAGTAACAATTTACAAATAAAATATGTATTTTTATAGATAACGCAACCCAACAGTATGTAAAATAGATAGAATTAGCTCCACATTGACTAATTACAACAGTAAAATACTACTTACACATGAATGCATCAACTATAATAATCTAATAATATACTATATGGTTGTTTAATACTCTGTATTTCATTGCAGTACTTTTTGCTGATAATACTTGCATAAAGTTGTATTGATTATTGTTCATAGTTGGATAGGATAAATATGTGATTTGCCTTTATTTGTTAGGAGCAAAGAGGTTTTTAAACCTGTTGATTCGTTATCTGTTTATCGGATTTCAGACTTAACACAAAATATGTAATTTTAATAATTATTTTTAATTGTGTTTTTTATTTCACACTGATTTCATCTTCCTTTGTCCTTATTTAAATTTGATGCATGACTTTGTACATGGTCGCATGTTGTTTGTCCCACAAACCATCTGTTAATGCACCGGAATTACCCGGTTAATTGTAGGTTAGAAAATGCATACTGCACTGTACATGTGTGCGTTTGTTTTCCATATAGAAATGCCTATGTGTGTGTGTGTGTGTGTGTGTGTGTGCAGCTTTCTGGAGAGACTGTGTACCAGAGTTAATTGAGTTCATGTGGAAAACAAACACAGCTGGCCAATGTTCTGCAGTGCTGGAAGACGATAGAGTGACGACCCAGAATCCGTTGCCAGCACTTCACATCAGGAAGCTCATCAAGTATTGAAGAGGAAAACCAACTTAGACTGAGAGACTGTGGAAGGATACAAGACAAACAAGAAGAGATGAGAGTAAACAGAAGTAGACACAAAAAAGCAAACATGAGAATATATCGTGTTTGTTATGTCGTTGGGAGAGAAGGAGAAGATAGTGACCTTAGAGAGCAGCGGAGTTGAAAATATAGTGCAGCGAGGAGGGAAATAGATGATGACTTTGTGTTTTATAGGCTCTTTAGATGTGTGGATTTGTCTACTCTCTTTGTCTGTCACTCTGTCCCCTGAACTGAGTTAAGGGGGCATTTAGAGGAGCTGGAGAGCTTTTTAAATCATGTGTGTGAGTGTTAGTGTGTGTGTCTAGATCAGTTGGAGGTGCAGGGGACAGATTTACGCCCCATGTACAGGAGAGATGAAGGTCACTTCCCAGGCAGGCCGTTTCTCTCTTTGCTGTGTTTCTGTGGCTGGCTGGCTGGCTGGCATTGGTCCAGTTTAATCTCTTCTGAGCCCACAGGCTTGTTCTTTTTACCTCCGTATCCTTTCTTCTTGCCGCCAACTAAGATCCTGCTTTCATATTCTCTTCCTCTTTAACTCCCTCGCCGACTCTGAAGCGAATCACTTTCCGTCTCGCTGCAAAGTGCTGTATCTTTATCTTTCCCCTGCCCTTTATCCGCGGCAGCGGAGGTATCTAACCTCTCAGAGCGTCAGTCACTCAGCCCCTCCCTCCGCTGTCTCCTGTATTGTCTCTCCTTCATACAGTAACACAGCGTTTTTTTCTTGATGTATGAGCCTTTAAGCTTCCTTCACGAGCTAGATGAGTCTCACTAGTTGATCATGCAGTGAGAGACGCTGCCACTTTGCATGAATAGAATGCTCAAAATGAGTTGCAGTGTTTACCATTTGTACAGTATCTGACCTGAATATCCTCTACAGTGATCCAAATATCTTTTTCTTTTTTTATACAGTGTAGATCTATGAATTGGCACCCCAAGTTTTCTTCCATTTATTCCATTCTACAAAGAAATAAGACAAAAAAAAAGTTTCTCCTGTGTCTCTGAAACACTACGAGAGCTGACGTTGAGTCAAACTGCTGATTTCAGCAGGAAAAAAAACACCACAGACCTGTTTAAAGAAAAACACTTAGCGAAGTCTATGAAGTCATTCTTTATAGTCCCATTATAGAAAATGTGATGTGCAGCCTGCTTCTAAAGCATTATATTAACAAGGCAATAAGACAGCAGTGAAACCACACACAACTGTTAGACAATAAAAATGATAAAACAACTATGAGGCAGTAAAAACAAAAACACTGTAAAAACAATATAAAAACAATAAGCAGTATAAAAACCCTGAGATCATATCAGAGGTGAGGGAGCGTAAAGCGCGAATAAAAGGCAGATAGGGCAGCTGTTAATGTGCATGAGCTATTCCATGTTCAGCATATCGAATACAAAGGCAACCTTTTAGTGGTTTAGTTCTCATTGCAGAGGATCTATAGCTGCTGCCTGAAGACAAGAGCTCGGGTTCTTTGTACAGAGAGTGGTCGGGACAGTCTGAGATGGTTTCGGCCTTCATAAACACCTGCCTGTTGTAAATATCCCTTAACTGAGCTTGACTCAACCCACCTGTCCTGTTTGGCGAATCAACAAGCCTGTCAAGCCTTTTTATTAATGGCCATGTGTACAGCCATCAGTACAAAAGAATAAAACAATTTCTAACAAATGTATAAGAGTCATCTGAGCAGGACGTATATGATAAATAGATATAAGAAATCATCCCTTTAGGGAAATTCAGGTGTCCAGTAGCTCACACTGTCTGTATTAGCCTAAAAATATAGATAAGAGACAATATAAGAAGTTAATAATAATGCAGCATGCAAAAAGAGTCAGGATTAGTCCGGATTATGGTTGCAGATTTAAACATGTTGTTAATGTTGTAAATTGAAACAAAATAAAACAAAACAAAAAAATACAACAAGTATTTAGGCAACAAAACTACTTTATTTAGGATTAGCAAAACATCATTGTTTGGCTTAAAATAAGCATGTTTGTTACGTACGTAACGTTGGACGTTGAACAAAATGTTTGAATGTAAATGTTTAACAAAATGTTAAAATATGTCAACGTTGACTTTTTGTTAATCACGAGACACATGCAGCGCTCTCCTGGTTCTGTATTCTGTATTTGTCGGCTTTGTGGACTTTGATTGGAAACGTATTTGTATTTGTAATCTGGGAGAAAATACGTTTCCCTCGAAACACAATTGACAATGCAGTTGTCTGGGAACGTAATTTTTAGGAGACCAGGCTGCTTTTTATTTATTTTTTTACCTTTATTTATTCAAAAATTCATTTCAGGAACACCCTGATCACATTCACACAGTTACACATTCACACCTGGAAGCAGCCCAACCACAGTCTGATCTGCTGGCCACTGAGTAGGTCCACTGAAGCAGTTGGGGTTAAGTGCCTTGCTCGAGGGCACCTCAGTGGCGGTAATGAGGCAAGCTCTGCTTTTCACTTTCCCCACCCAGATTTATCCTGCCGGTCCAGGGGATTGAACCAGCAACCTTCTGATCTCAAGCTCACTTCTCTAACCTTTAGGCCACCACTGCCCAAATAGTGCAATATGCAGCTGTAAAACAACACCTACAGTAGTAAGGGTGTAAATGAATGAACACTCTTTAACTCTAAAACGACAGAAGTTATTCCAAAAATGTATTCTCTGTTTGTTTCTGTAATTAGTTAACCCTCTGTGAACATTTTAAGGGTTACGTTTAGCAACATGGACTGAATTTAGGTTGATTTTGGACCAAAGCAGACGGTTGGTCTTGTGTTTGGCATGCCTCTTGTCCCTGCCCCTTTGGTCTAGCATGATAGATATGGGTTTGCTCCAGAAATGCCTCCTCTGCCTGGCTACAGAGTACACTGTGGCTTGCATAGCAGATCCGGTAGCTAGCCTGGACTGCTGGGCATTTACAGCGTAAATAGTGGTGGAAGTCCTTTTCCATGTACTTCAGTATATGTAGCTGTGAGAGGGTGAAGGCAGCAGCCAGGAGCCTGCTGGTATCTCCTCACAAACCCTGCAGGCCGTCTGACCTCTAAGACCTCCCAAACTACTATCAGTCCGCCGTGCTCTATTATGTCCGTCCTTATTCCTGTCCTCCTCTCCAAGAAGGAGTCCAGTATATTTGTCACAGTGTGATGGAATCATCATTTTCCCCTTTTTCCATCTCTCTTAATTCTGTGCTTTCTCATCGCCTCCTCACGCCTGTCTTTTTTTATTTTCATATTAGTTTTGGAAAATGCAGCGAAGGGAGAAAAGATTGATGAAAGAGGAAATAGGTGGAGATAGAGCGGGGGGGTGAAGGAGGGATGGATAACACAAGAGGGCTTGTGGTCTGTATTTGGCTGTCAGTAGCTCTATTTCCTCTGTTGTTGTGTAGTGTACTGTGGGTTCAAGGTCTCTTCTCCATCAGCATCTCTCTCTCCTCCTCCTCCTCCCTGCCTCCTTCTCTCTCTCTCTCTCTCTCTCTCTGCTCTGCCTGACTCTACCATAAATCCAACCAACACACATATTTGCACACACACACACCAATCAATATAAGCCTGCTTGGCACTGCCAAAGCCCAAAATGACTATAGATTTCCTGTCAACTCTGCCACTAAATTATGCAAACCTCTGGTTTATGTTCCGGTACTTTTTTTTGGCATTCCTCCTCCAGATAGGGGATGGGGTTTTCCACTGAGGCCGAAGGTGTGGATTAGCAGAAGAAAAGGATTTTGGACAACACACACAGACTTTGGTTTGGTACACAATCATTGCAAAATGTATACCGGTATAGATTTTGAAATCAATAGCGTGTATTAAGATCGTTGTAAATGTCCTGCTGAAGTCAGGGTTTTATTTAAGTGGTGAATAATGCGCTCCGGATATCAGTGTTGGGATTTCTGTTTTGCAAGCACACACTTATCACACACACACACACACACAATGAAAGATCAGTGCTACAAAGGTAAAGGAAAAATAGATTCAGTAAAGGTCCTCAAAGTGCCATTCATGATGTTCAGGGTTGGGTAAAGTCTCAAATGCAACCTGCTGCAGATTATATTCACAAAAGCATAACAGACTGACAAAGAGCAAAAAGGCACATTTACTGAGGTTTGACAAACTCTCCATACTCTATTATGAGAGTCACATGTATGGACCAAATCAAATTGATTTGACATATCCATGGAAACATTTTCCCCTTCTGTGGTTGCATCAAAATCTTTACAAATCCTAGTTATTTACCTAAAAAAGATGTATAATTACATCACAAATAGTAAACCATTAATTATTCAGGCTTATGAGTATGAGAATATCAGAATAATGTAATGTCATATCATTATCTGCAGCAGTAAAGGCCTTTACACACTGGGGGAGTGACGAATAAATGACTCAAAAATATGAAATACTGTTATACTGTATATCTAGGGCTTTTATTGTGAAAGGTAAGAACGAAAAAAAAAATCGACCTCCTTCTGGAAAAAAAATTATGTTGCTTTTTTTGCCGCGTAATATTTGCAGTCTGTGTGAAAGTATTCATGCCAAAAAACATCAGTTTGAAAAAAATATATTGATGTGCAAATGAATCCCATGAAAAAATCTCCCGGTGTGTAAAGGCTGTTGTCAACATGATGTTTTTGCTCAAATTTACTATATTTATAATTTAGCTATTTGCTACATGTTTTTGTATGCAGTCCAAAAATGCAATTGATGTAACTTTGCCAGTTTATACCACTGATAACTTATTACTTACTTGTTTTAAGGGAACACAAGATAAGGAGCTAAGTTGGGAGAGGATGATACTTAATTAAGTTGAGTTGCTGATAGACTGGCCAGTATGTCAATGGAGATAATTCAGTGTGAAAGGGCATGATTGTGTTTGTCCATGTGCAAATGAGTATACTCTGTGTGTGTGTGTGTGTGTGTGTGTGTGTGTGTGTGTGCTTGTTTCTGAGGTGGACTAATAGTTTGGCTGGCCAGGCCCGTGGCAGGACCATCAGTAACTCTGAGGGGAAACTGAAATGATCGGCTCATTCATTCTATCAGCAACTCCATTACCCAGAACCTAGCAATCTCACACACACACACACACACACACACAATCATCCCTCCTAGTTCATACTTGGCTCATCTCTCCATCATTGCCACTTGCTCATTTCTCTGTCTGGTGTCTCTTTCACTATCCAAGTCTTTACTCTGCATCTCACTAAATTATTTTAAAGTTCATTCTTCTGTCTTTATTTGCTCTTGCTGTTCATCCTCTCTGCCTCGCCTGTCTCAAAATCCCCGAATGCCACTTTTTTTACAGTCTGTTTAAACCGTTCTGACAGGATGTGTACGTGTGAGAGTGATGGATTGTATAAGAGAGCGACAGCTTTCAGTCCAGGATAGCATTAGGGCGGATTTGGGAAAGGCTGAGGTGACATTGACTCTCAAAGCAGAAGAAAGTTCAGGGGAAGGGGAGGTTGGGGTTTGTGCAGAATCCACATACGAGCCACAGTTTTCGCTTTTCACAGATACTCTTTTTCATCAGAGAGAAATGGAGAGGGAAAGACAAACAGAAAGAGATGAAAAACAGCTCCTTGATGCAATCATTGATCACTAGTCAAAGTCCTTGATTCTGTCTAATGAGCTGCTTGTTCCTTCTGGGAAGGAGAGTAATGAGAAAAACAACACTGCCTGCCACAGTGAAATTGGGCAAACAGCCAAACAAGATAGACCTTTTTATTAAAAAAAAAGATATGTTGGTGTGTTTCAACAGCGATGGAAATCCAGTAAGACAGTGATTCAATTAGATATATATATATATGCTCATTTACACTTCAAAAAGGGTACGTTTTCTGTGACCCTTTCGTCGCTATTAAGGGGGAAGCATATATATCGCTATATAATGAATATTAAACACCTTAAAATCAAAACGCCAGGCAACCACTGCAGAACAGCCATTTTTCTTAGTGTGGTAGTGCTGCTAATAGGTGTAATATATTTCATAGTGTGAGTGTTTTTATAGGCCAATCTGCCATCTAATAGATGCAATATATTATTCCATGCATACTTCATTATGCAGTAATGGAGCAATCCAACAAAAAATATCAAATTAAAGTGGGGAATTTGGCAGGTTTCACTGTAAACACACACACACACACACGCACAAATGCAAACACACGGTGATATAGCTGCCGGTATAGCTGCTCCGTAGCCTGATGTGACCCTCTTGGCTCATCAGGAAGAACTGCTCCACTTAAACTTTGTTGCTCCCTTGTAATTGAATTAGTCTGCTCAATTATGTAGAGGCAGGCCTGTCCTCATTACACAGCACTATTAAAGCTGGAGGATGGAGCCGAGGGGAGGACGGCAGCAGGCGACAAGCGTCGAACGGAGCCGGAAGTCATTTGAGTGAAAGTGTAAAGTTTGATCGGCGTAATCTCCAACGCGTCTGCCACATCTGTGCAACAACTGTGCCGTACACTGGTTTCGTGAATTATGTCCCGTTGTATCTTCTCTCTGCCTCGCCCCGTCTCTCTGTGTTTGACTTCCTTCTTTGTGCTTCTGGGCCAAATGCCTTCAAAGATGCTGAGCCAGCAGTTTGGCAGAGTTTTTCCCTTCACTAACTTCCCAAGAAAACATCTAACTGAGCCAAAATGCTGCCGAACCACTTGCTGCAGGGGTCCCTGAGCTCAGCACAATGATCACACATCTGCCAAACATTTAATCGTATTTGCACACACACACACACACACACACACGCACACACTGTAGGGGTCTTCTCTTATTGCAAAAGTGTCTCCCTGTGTCTGCACCAAAGTTTCATATCTGAGATGTCAACTGTTTTCTTATTTCTGTCTCTTTGTCTCTCTTTTTGTCCCTCCTCCTGTCTCTGTCTCATGCAGGAGCAGCTGAAGAGCCTCCAGAGTGGATTAAAGCATGTTAATGACGGGGGTTTCCAGCTGCAGAGGTGGGTTTACATACACACACACACCCACTAAACACAACACAGAGATAGAATGAGCAGCCTGCTCTTGTGCTGCTGCTGCTGTAAAAGCCCATCTCCCTGCAGATGGGACCAAGCCATCGCTGTTTAATTACTGATAACCCCAACTGAGATTGGACTTGTGTGTGTGTGTGTGTGTCCTCTGAATGTCCCCTACTCCCCTTCCCTCTTCTCAGTAACCACCTGACCATGGACCTAGACAACAACATCAATATCAGCATGCCTCCCGTTGAGACCAAGGTGTTGATGTGAGTATATCTTTCTATCTACCGCTAAATTGTAGACTTTAATTTTGATTCCATACGGTATGTCTGATAAAAGAGTAAACCTACGTCTACTGGATACTTGATTTGCAAATTTCTAACCTTTCCTGTAAGTCAGTGATTCCCAATCTGAGATAGCGAGATGATTCTGACAGGTCGATGATTAAAGGAACAGTGTGTAACATTTCGGGGGGATCTATTAGCAGAAATGCAACATAATATTTATTATAACTAAGTTTTTCATATATAATCACCTCAAACAAAGAATCATGGTTTCATTGAAAGAGCCCTTTATATCTACATAAGGAGCAGGTCCTCTTCACGGAGTCCAAATCAAACACAGGCTCTAGAGAGAGCCTTTAGCGTTACTGCATTACCTGAAGTCCACCGTAGTTCTCCGACACGCTTGTGAAATTGCGGTAAAGGGAGCCGCAGAGTGCAAAACTGTGGTACCACCAGCTGCCGTCTGATTACCACAGATTTGCGCTTTGCGTCCTCTACTCCTTGAAAAGGGAGGAGTGAGCGGAGGAGTACTCAGTTGGTTGAAATCTGCAACCACACCACTAGATGCCACCAAATCTTACACACTGTCCCTTTAACAGGATAGGAAAAAAGACAAATCATGCCTATCAAATTTTTAGTCACTTTTCTCCAATCTTCACATTTCTCTGTGAAATACTGTACAGTTTTGCCTCCTCTAAAAGTGATTCAAATGAAACATTATAAAGTTATGTAGATGTTCACAACCTTTCATAAGGGGTCACAAATAGACATTACTTAAATTTAAGGGGGTTACAAGCCAAAAAAGGTTGCAAACTGCTGGTACAGGTGGTATTTACAGTAGGATAACATAATGCATGAACTTCAAGACGGATTCTGAGAACGCTCTGAATATTAAAGAAAATCCACCTTGTGAGTTGACTGACTGTCAAGTGAACTGACCCACTTTAATGTTAACATTTTAGCAATTCGTAAAATGCATTATATCTAAAAGCTCAGCTTTTGTGTTTCTATGTTGTCCCCATCCATCGCTCCGTGTAGTATCCAGCGGGCCTGGCGTGACTTCCTCCAGAGACAGGAAGCGGAGAAGAGGAGCCCCTCCCCGCCATCCCTCTCCTCCTCTGACAAGATGAGCATGTCCATCAGCATGACGACCCTGTCAGATGGGAGCACCCCGGTAAGTCACGCCTATGTCAGACATATTCTCCATTTGCAAATCCGAGGCATTCAGTCAACGCTGTGACTGACGGTGTTTTTCCGGAGGCAGGATATGTGTCTTTGATCAGACAGTTGAATAGAAAGGGTTGCTAATGGTCATATGTTGGCTGTTGTAGTGATTTTGAACTGTCTCAATAAGGGTTTCTACGCATAGACTTGTGTTATAAGTATGTGACATATATAAGATGTTACACTTGTGTTTGGAGTATTGTGCTGAGAATATGGGACAGTGCATAAAGACCCATTCCTGTCCAGAAGGGGGCAATATCTCTCAGCTAATTTCCTCAGTATGCAGACTCACAACCAGCCTCTTTCTGTGGGAGCAGAGAGTCAATATACATGGATTTGGTCTGACATACACACACTTTCTCTCACAGCAACAACACACTCTGAATTGAAATCAGCGGAACAGCCATTCTCATTCAGCACATCTTCCCTCCATTTAACCAGCCCACAATAAATCCCCAGGATTTTCTCCACCGCGTCTGTTCCGGTCATTATAATTCTATACCGACGTCGTCTGCCGCCTTCTGGCTGAATAGCAAGTGTGTGTGTGTACACTTCTCCACTAATCTCTGAGCCCGAAGTCAACAGGCAGGGTCAAATCTCAGAGACAGCTGGGAGAGTTGTGTGTATGAGCGCACTTAGGTGGTACTTGTCCACACAATCGCTAAGCTTTTACACTGAAGAAGACTGTTTGATTTGGATTCTTGCGGATGAAAGGAGGTCAGATGGTCTTATGAGTGAAGAGAATTCAGAGTGGTGGTGAGCAAACGGAATAAATGTGTGGTAGCTTTAAGGGCTGAGACGATTCACCTATCTGCCGATTCGATACTATCACGATACTTGGGTGCCGATTCAATATTACGTATTTTTTTGCGAATTTTATTAACTTTTATTAACTGTAGACCATGGGAAAAAGTTGAATCATACACTTCTAGGGACTTTTACTTTGAAAAAAACTAAATTAATACATTAAAATTTTAGATTTTCAGCATGTATGTAGTTAAAGATGTCCTGAAGTCAAATATATCAGTCATTTTCAGGCATTATTTATTACTTTTCTTTTCCAGTTACCCAAAAATCATAGAATAAAGACATTTCCCTCACAAATAAGTGATATTTTCTTTTTAATTTATAAGGGACATGTAATGTTTTATACCTGTGGTGAATGTAATCTATCAATCTTATTTCCATAAATGTATTTCATATATACAGTTCCCTTTGTTAACACCTTGTTTTGAAAACCGTAGTAGACGTAGTCACACGTGTATACTTCTGCTAACTTCGCCAAGTCCGTCGCTAGCTCACCTGTTAGCTCCATTCTCTTTATACATCCATGGTCAGCTCCGTCGGGGCCGTTTGAATGCATTTAACATAAATGACAGTATATAGGTGCTCTACAGTTGTAGCGTCAGCTGATTTGACCACGGAGATGAGAGTGACGGCCGGCTTGACCGCACGTTACCGCAATACAATAATGTTTCCTGTCCATGACAGAGTTAGCATGCAGCATTAGCCACCATGTCTGGCTCTGCTTTTCCTGATAATGTGTGAAACCCAAAGTGTTTCCATTCTTTACTGTATGTGTAGTGTTTACCACTTTGGAGTTAATAAGTGAGGGTGCAGGTTGAATCCACGCCGACCCTCCGCTGTTTTGTACTTCCTCATCGCGGCCGGGTGCTGTTTGTTTTGGTTGACGGATACGGAACGGATACGACATCACGTTACTCAGACTACAACAATAAAAGCGGTAACTTCCTTTTACCTCTGCATAGACTCAAATGAAGCAAATATATCGATTCTGCCATTAAAAAAAAAAAAAATCACAATACACAGGTGAATTAATTGTTTACCCACCCCGAGTAGCTTTACACCCCGAGTAACATGTGATGTGAGCAGCCGAGTAGTCAGTATACAGGTCAAGGAGGTTGTGGATAAAGTCAGGAGGCAGTTTATATTCTATACACACATATATACAGTAGTGAACTGCGGTTGTGTTTGAGATCCTTTGGGAAGGCCAGGAAATGCTTTAGACCTTCTGACAAAGGCTGATGATCATCACTGAGAGAAATAGAGTATGTGTGTGAGAGCCTAAGGTCAAGGGAGATAGAGGAGAGCGGTAGAGAGGAAAGGAAGATGAAAAAACAGATGTTGGTTCACCGGTTGAATGTGCTGACACTGTAGATCTGCTCTCCTCTGAGGGAAACAGAGGCTCAGCTTCTCCTCTCATATGAGTTTATTAGTTTTTTTCGGTTTTTTTTACCTGATTGATCGCAACAGTCCACACGATATCTCTATTATCTTAACTCTGTCTCGCTTCATACACTTTCTCTCTCTGTCCATTTTTCTCTC
>CAKAOH010036389.1:0-16020 GCA_916701665.1 Sebastiscus tertius | reverse complement strand
GGTTTCAATTAATTTTTCTCTTCTGGATTTTCTAATTGTGTGTTTCTAAAAGTGGTGGAGCCGACCCCATCAGGAGTTCTTGAAGCAAAACGAAGGGACAGGTCAGTCTCATTATAGTTTCCCAGAATTCAATTTGAGTTCATTTGAGGATTCATGAGGAATATGGCTACAGTTATCGATTGACTGAAGTCTAGGGTAAAAAACTGCAGCTTCACGGACGAGGTTCCCCTAGACCAGGGGTCAGCAACCTTTACTATCAAAAGAGTCATTTTAGGCAAAAAACAACAAAATAAAATCTGTCTGGAGCCGCAAAACATTTGAGCATTGTGATGAAGGTAACACAGTTTGTAGTCTAAGTATATAGTATATAAGTCTAATGCATTGAGGGCCAAAGTGCAAATGTACTACAGAGTATTAGGGCCACATTGAGGGAAAAAAAATCTGAGATATACAGAATAAAGTTATAATATTACGAGAAAAAAGTCGTAACATTACGAGAAAAAAAAGTTGTAATATTATAAAATAAAGTCATAATATTACGAGAAAAAAGTCAGAAGTTTACGAGAAAAAAGTAGTAATATTACGAGACAAAAAGTTGTAATATTACGAGAAAAAAGTCATAATATTACGAGAATAAAATAAGAATATTAGGAGAATAAAATAATAATATTACGAGAAAAAAGTCGTAATATTATGAGAATAAAGTCGGAATATTATGAGAATAAAGTCATAATATCACAAGAAAAAAGTTGTAACATTACGAGAAAAAAAGTCATAATATTACGAGAATAAAGTCATAATATTACGATAAACAAGTCATAAGTTTATGAGAATAAAGTCATAATATTATGAGAAAAGTCAGAAGTTTATGAGAAAAAAGTTGTAATATTTTGAGAAAAAAGTCATAATATTATGAGAAAAAAATCGTAATATTACGAGAATAAAGTCATAACTTTACTTGAAAAAAAATAGCACGTAAAATTACTTTTCATAATACTATGACTTTATTCTCGTAATATTATGACTTTATTCTCAAAATCTCATATTTATTTATTTTTTCCTCAATGTGGCCCTAATACTCTTGTCGTACCATAGACCTACAACAATGATAAATAAAAATGAAAATGTAAACAAAAAAACAGTTATTCATTTCCATGTTTATAAATCCACAAGGAGCCACTGGAGAGGAGCTGAAGAGCCGCATGTGGCTCCAGAGCTGCAGGTTGCAGACCCCTGAAACATGTCTGTGCCGTGGTGTGGAGTTGTTGTTGTTGTTGTTGTTTTGGGGGGGTTTGTGAAGCTCTCAAAGTTCACGCCTCTCCTCCTCTCTCTCTCCTCTCCTCCCAGCAGTGAGCGCCTCCTCTCTCTCTCTCTCTCTGTCTCTCTCTCTCTCTCTCTCTCTCCCCCTCTCTCCTCCCCCGTTTACAAGCCATGATGGCGGAACTGTAGAGCTCAGGACGAGCAGGAGTGCACCGCCCGTCCTCGTTTATACCAATTGTATATAGTTATTTATTTATTAAGACAACTTTACACCTCTCCCCCCGAAATGACCCGCTGGATTCCCACTAAAAAAGAGAAGTACGGAGTCGGTGAGTGCTCAGATGTTGCTGCTACGTGTGTTTTTGTTGCTGGTGGGAAGCTCACCGAGTCAACTCCCAAATAACTGAAAGAGGGGCTGTGAAGTTGGGAAAGTTATTATTGTTGTTGGTGCATGGAGGGCATGGACACTGTTTGCCCAGCTGGGTTTTTCCACACACTTTTTTTTTAATTGTCTATATTCACCTCCTGGTTGTCCTAAAGATATATGACTTATTGTATAACTGTCCATAATAGGTGGTGAGGAAAAAAATGGAAAAGAGCCAAGAGTTCAATGAGCATACCAGTCATTCTTGTACTTAACCTCACTGAGCTGACTTGTGGAAGTAGTAGTGAAACTTAAATGAGTCCTCATTTTGCTGGCAGGTCCCTGGCAGCCCCCCCTCAAGGACTCCTGTAGGGCTCCACATGGGAGCCACTGCTGGGACTGTATGCATGTCAGATAAGAGGACAGGATTTGCATAGACATTGGGGTTTGTCAGTGTCGCTTGGCTACACTTAACCCTACGCTATAGGGCTTAACTGTGTCTGTCTATCTTATTCAGGCCAATAAGCACTTTTTTTGTGTTTTTTTTTTAATGCAATGGCTTGCAATAATAAGGTGTGGCCCTGTCACATTTGTGGGCTTACTTTGCTGTGCAAGCATGTTCATGCTATCAGGTAGTCCTCCGCCACGCCCTCAAGGCAAATCAACTTGTGGGCTCTGAGAAATTCCTTTCAGGTTTTACTGTAATGGCTTAAAGCAGTAAAGCAGAAGGCAGATTTTTTTTTGGCATCATTGGGCAAGAATATCATAATAAACCTTTTAGCATATTGTAATTCAAATGTTCTGGGACAAAAGTAGACTTCTGCACTTCCTCATGGCTCTGTTTCCAGGCTTTAAGAAGTCTAGCCTGTGTCGGGTGACTTTGGCCAATCACAGGTCATTGAAGAGAGAAAGAGCGTTCCTATTGAGCAATGGAGGCTGCTGTCAATCAGTCGCGAACTCCGATCAAACTAGGCAGCGCCGGTCAAATATGAATCAATATCCTGTTACTGCAATGCCTATTTCTTGTGTAAAATATTTTCAGA
Organism: Sebastiscus tertius; assembly: GCA_916701665.1. Classification (NCBI taxonomy): domain Eukaryota; kingdom Metazoa; phylum Chordata; class Actinopteri; order Perciformes; family Sebastidae; genus Sebastiscus; species Sebastiscus tertius. Next base: position 13,353 of record CAKAOH010036389.1, on the reverse strand, counting down.
TTCATCTTGTAGTGTACTGTTTAACTGTAAAATGAGAAAGTTTGCTCCGGCTGGTGGGCGGTGTTTGGTATTTCCTCAACTGATCTCAACATGGCGGCCGGGTCACAAACTTTCTCATTTTACAGCTAAACACACTACAAGATGTTTCTGAAAACATTTGAGGCGAGAAATAGGCATTACAGTAACAGAATATTGATTCATATTTGATCAGCGCTGCCTAGTTTGACCGTTTGATCGGAGTTTGCGAGTGATTGACAGCTGCTCAGAGACGGCAGGCTCCAGATCAGAAGCCTGTACTACGAAGCAGGATTTGGCGTTAGCGAGGTAACTTCAGGGTTAACTCTGGGATTTCCGTACTACGAAGCTGGATCACTTCTTACTGAGGTAGATCACCATGGTAACTTATGCTGAACAGCTAACCTGCTCCGGAGCAGGTTATGTTCCAGATAAGAGATCAACTCGTATAAAAGCACCGCCTACTGACCAATCAGAGCTCAGTGCGGTGATTGTATGATAATGTTACACATATGAAGAAGTTTAAGTCATAATCCAGGCTAAAAACAACACAGTTTAAACTGACAAATACAGGAAGGACAGCTGGATTTATGCTGAGAGTGTTTACCGCTTTGAATTATATTTTTATACTTATTTATTTAACTTCCTCTTGAGTCCGTTTCACACTGCCTGAGAGGGGGGGCGCAGCTGGAAGAAGGTTGAAATAGTCATACACGCCTCATAAATTATACTGGCCACGATTAGGTGTAATCCAGTCATCCATTATACATTTTAAAAGCTATTTATATCTAGACGAATACATCTTACTTTTGAATGTTCCGTTAAATTAATAACTCTGTTAATTTACGCATTCACACGTCGGGAGTTTTTTCTTTCGCCAGCTGTCCTTCCTGCATTTGGCAGCTTCAATTGTGTTACTTTTAGCCTGGATTAAGTGTTTAATTTCTTCATATTTGTCTAATATAGTTTACTTTTTGTAAAATGTACCACTCTGCCTGCCTGTCTGCAAATCTTTGGACTTGTCCATGTTTGCGATTGGTCAGATGTTGCAAACACCGCCCCGTTCATGTGAACGCGCTCACTGCCAGATTGAGAAACCCTGGGTTGATAACCAGCTTCGTAGGACCGCTTAGTGGGATCTCGTTTGTTAGGGTTAGTGAAGCCAGATAACGAGAAGATACCCTGGGTATGTTGAACTCGCTTCGTAATACAGGCCTCAGCTCTGATTGGTTGTTTTCCTCCGGTCTGTGAAATCCTGCAGATGTCATTAGGAGCACTGGAGGACATGATTTTTTTTTTCAGATTACCTGTCTCATGCACTACTGTCAGGATATAGTGACCATTTTATAAAAATAACTTGTTTCCATCATAATTGCTCCAACTTGCCTACCCCAGCTTTAATTGTCTGAACAGGTTGGCTGATCATTGGTACTGACTCACAGCTAAATCTGTGCTTACAGGCTACAAACACTATTACAGACAGTGTTTCCTGGTGTGCAGCAGATGCGTTACACAAGAGGAAAACCCTGCATGTGTGGACAGTGAATATAGTCTTTCTTGAGTATGTGTGAATCAGAGCCCGGAACTGAAAATACCTCGCTCTGACCTGGATCCTTTCACTGACTTTATCTTTGAAGAAAGTGTTGTGTGTTCTGTTGCGACTAAAAACAGGTTTATAACCACAAAATGCAGGCCGGTATGGATTTCTCTGCTGCACAAACACTACCCACTTGGTTATATGACCTTGTTTTAGCAGCTGATGTTGAGGAATTTTTATGTGTTAATCCTTTAAGATCCCAGTGTATGGCGTTCAACGGGATTGTGTAGACTGTGCCTTTCTCCCGCCATTCGTCTCTGAAACGGGGCAGGAGTCACTAACACTGTACTTAATCCTTAAAATGCCATCGGACCCTGTCTTACACTTTTAATCCGATTAGTCAACCCAGGCTGTGCCCAAATACAAGCAAAGGACATGTTGAGATGAAAGAGAAGTCACGCAGTTTCTGATAATATCAATTATATCTTGCCAGCTAACAGAGAAATATGGATAATATGGGGCTTAACGTATCAACACCATCTTTTAATGGTGCATTTGTGACACCATCTTAATAGGATAGCATCCTAATTTTTATATCCTGAAGAGAGGCGCTGCACTTGTGACTCAAATGAAGCATTGAAATCAGTATGTGAAGAACTTGTTAGTTTAATTTACTGCAGCTTTGACTGCTTTTACATTATTTGCATCCATAATGACATCCCGCGGCTTTATTAGATTTCAGGGCAAGGTCTCCTTAATGAGCGGGCATGTGGCCATTTTCATTGACAGCAGTGTACATGAACAACATCACACATTTGTGGCCAACTGATGCCCTTGCCCAATAACAGTAATCCAGGAAGTTAAAGGGGAACTACGTTTATTTTACACATGTTAACAGGTGTTGCGGAACACTATTGTGGTAGCTACACTGAATATGAATACAACCTTTTGGGGCTCTAATAGGGCTGCACAAAATCTCATAAGTTGCTTCAAGTGATATTTTTTAGAGTCGGCGTCGGTTGCCGCTGAAGACAACAAGTTTGGAAATGAAAACAAATGTGAGGAGTTAGAAAGAAGTGTGGTTTACAGGCCTCTGTAGCCCTCTTCTCTTTGAGGCTTGAGCTCTGCTTGAGCATAGCGGCTTGAGGCTACATTATCTGCTACTATAGAATAACACACCCGAATCTCCGACCGAACTGGTGGTGGTTGAGTTGCATTGTGGGCAATGTATGCACTAGGGGTGTAAATCCCAAGTTTCATCATGATACAACATTATATTGATTCTTTGGACAACAATGCAATGTTTTCTGACATCACAAAGTCTGCCACGATCCAATTTGGATCCGATTCAATTCAGGGTCCTGCGGTGAGATAATATCATATTTCATATAAATTTAAAACAATAAGTTACATTTATATCAACTCACAAAAAGCAACTAAATCATGATTTCACAAATGTATTACTGGGCTCTTCCAGACACCAATAGACCTCCTGTTGTTCACTATATAGTGACACATTTCTCATGTTTCAGTGCAAATGTTTTTTAGCAGTTAAGAATTTAGAAATGAGGGCATATCTTAAAGATGACGACATGTCTCTGCAAGTCAGAAACAGGTTGAGATGACATAGAATAGAAAAAGGAAAAAAAGTGTGAATTGGGACCCCGGGAGAGGGCAATGAAAAACGGGAGTCTCCCAGGTAAATTGGGAGGGTTGGCAAAGAAGTTGTGATGTCCTAAACCATGCTCGTACGTACACTTTGTGAACTCAGATCTAAGGTGAGCACAGATGAATGTCAAAACAGAACTTCTAGTGCCAAAACATGCACATTGAAGCTCAAACACCCGAGTAACAATAAGCAAAACACATTTTTGAGTGGATGGGGACTTTAATAATTGAATTTGTTATAATAATGACTACATTTGGACCATCGTATAGCAACCCCTGAAGTTTAGATGTTGTGTGTTCTTATATATATTGTATAATAATGTACCTATGATGATTACGTTGCCATAGAAGCAGCAGCACTACTATAATTATAATTATCTCAAGTCTTCTTCAGGGAACTGCCATTCAAGCCACTGAAGTCCTAAAGACTTAGGCTCGCACTCACTGTGGTTGTATGAAAAGAATTTTCATGTACTTAGCCACAACTTCCACTTTGTATTATTATGCAATAAATAACAAAGAAGTCTTCATAAAATGCTGAAAAGCTTACAGTTGTTTGCTCTGCAGGTGTTGGGCTGCGTGGGCGTCTTCTAACAAAACTAAAGCTGTTGAGATTTGCGGCCTCAGTTGATTGCAATCAAAACCTCCCTGTTTGTTCGTCTTTGCGATGTCATATGTGTGATTGCTGCCGGATTGGAAGTGTTGACCTTGTTCTCAGTTTTGATGGACTGACCAGATGGTTGGATGGTCAGTCGTGACTTTTAAAACATAATTTCAGAGTAGTTCTTTAGGAATTTGGAGAAAGACATTGTTGAGTTTTTCTCCTTCAGATAAGGTAATGTAATTTTCTTAGCAGCGGGGTTTTTAACCAGAATTAAAAGATGATGGTCTAACGCTATCCCTCTTTGCACTATTAGCTTTGAACTTGAGAATTAGCTTTCTGATTTATGGATAACCTATAAGGGCTTATTAGCTGGAGCACGGATTTAAGAGCCACAGATCGTCTCTGGCTGTCTAGACGGTAGACGGGAGGTAAAAGGCTTTCCTGCCGAGGCCTTTATGTTTTGAAATGTCCTGCCTGAGGAGAACTGGCTCAAAAACAAACTTTAATAGACTTGCTGCTCTTACCTAATGACTTTTATAGATATACTATCTCTCCCTACTTTGGGAGCATTTGAAATATGGACGCTTGAAAGCAAGTTTTATAATAGATGATACATCACTGAATGGTAGCTTACTGAAGACCTTAACAAAATCATAACACATTTTTTTTATGTAATGCCCCTGTCTCAATGCCTCCTGTCTTTGTTTTAAATAGTTTAGTAGGTAAAATGTTTTGCTTACAAGCTCTATTGTACAAGTGAAAATGATGGTTGATATTTTTGCTAAATCAGAGTCGGTTTATCCAGAATGACGTCATATGTCTGCCCCATTTCTGGCGTTATGATTTCATTTCTGTCATGTATTTGGTTTGAAAGTTTTTCCTGCTGAGAATCAGAATGAATTCAGTGGATTTGAACTAGGGCTGGGCGATATGGAGAAAATCAGATATCGTGATATTTTTTTACCAAATACCTTGATATCGATATCGGGATGATATTGTGTGGTTGACTATTCACTTTCACAAATCAGATTTCTGATAATTAATCATCAGTAATGTGGATATAATGACGTGGATAAGTGGATTAAATAATAGAGCAGCTAGAACAGTCTAGTAAGTTCAGAAAATGACTTTACTGTAATGCAGCCTTTAAAACCAGGAAAAGACAACACTTATTCCATATTACGATATCCAAAATCTAAGACGACATATCACGGTATCAATATAATATTAATAAATTGCCCTGCCTTACCCTGAACTCTCTGTATGTTCAAGGTAGGGCTGCAACTAATTATTATTTTCATTGTCGATTAATCTGTCGATTATTTTCTCGACTCATCGATTAGTTGTTTGGTCTATAAAATGGTGAAAAATGTCGATCAGTGTTTCCCAAAGCCCAAGATGACGTCCTCAAATGTCTTGTTTTGTTCACAGCTCAAAGATATTCAGTTTACTGTTATAGAGGAGTAAAGAAACCAGAAAATATTCACATTTAAGAAGCTGGAATCAGAGAATTTTTATTTTTTTTTCTAAAAAAAAATGACTTAAACTGATAAATTGATTAGTAAAATAGTTGATGATTAATTTAAGAGTTAACAACTAATCAATTAATTGATTAATCATTGCAGCTTTAGTTAAAGGATTGGTTGCGAGACTCGTACATCTTGCGTTGTGTTGTTTGTGTATCTTGCATCATATTGTTTGTGCGTGTGTGTTTTATTGAAGCCATAACTTGTTATAGTTGTTTATGTTTTGCCGTCTCATCCAGTCAGCGATGAGAACAATGGATTCTCATTGAAAACCTGTTAACTTTGATGAGCTGGCAGCAGCTGCTCGAACTGCTCAGCCGTGGCGTTCTTTAATTGTTGGCTAATCCACTTCTATGATAAATCATTTAGAGTGAATCAGGCTGACTTTGATTTAACATTAGTATGCACATTAACTTGAACCCACGCAGACTGAGGCTCTATTGGAATTTACCACTGCGGCTTCAGGCTCGGCATTTCAAGTTGAAGAGAAAGATAGTGTGTATCAGTCAGAGTTGTATGGATGAGCTGCCGCGCTGCCAAGGCCCAGACTGTTGCTTTTAGTTTAGACAGTGTGGCATCACAACACGCTCGACTGGGAGCCTGCCATTGGCACGTTGCCACGCCGTTGCCAGGCCCGGCCGCTGTGTCAAGTTGGTGAACGGACCATTGTCACTCTCGGCGTGACCAGAGGCAGATGTCATTTCTCTAGTGCATGTTTCATTCCATATTGTTCTAACCACACAAATAGTTTCCTGATGAAAACAAATCCTGTTTTTCAAGAGACTCTACAGCATGTGCCAGTAACGTCTTTTTAAATAAAACAACACAGTATGTTATAGGGGTGTAAGAAAATATTGAATAGCGCGATATTATGTGTTGCGATACTGTATCAATCCACCAAAACACTGTATCGATTTTTAATTAATAGTTTACATGCAAGGATGAACTCAGTCAATACTTTATTTCATTTGCAAAGAGATGCACCCTCTCAGTGTATCTCCTCTCAAAGTAGTTGATGTTGGATGTTGGGTCTGTGATAAATGCAAATGCAGATCCCACTGTAGAGTTGTTCGATACCAGTATTGGAAATGTCCGATACTGCCCAAAATTCGGTATCGACGAGTACGTCAGTCTATGCACCAATCCGATAGCATAATTTATTAACCCAGAATAAAAATCGGCATGTTTAACTGGAAATCAATTCTTCTTCGCCGCTCCAAAACAGTAGCCTTCACTGTGCTGTCGCCCTGGATGTATCAGGGCTGCCACTGGCAACTACTGTTCTAGAGTAGCGAACAAGAACTGATTGCAGGTAGTTTGTCACGTGACGATAACAAACAGCAACAGTGCGGTGCTAGTGGAGTGTGTAACGGTAGTGAGAGCGAGGAAAATGTCAGCCATTTATCAATATTTCACAGTGGGAAACCCAACAAGTAAAACAGCGATATGTTCAGTATGCAAGGCTTCCGTTTCGATGAGTGGCAGTACCATAGTAGGGTGTGTGAGTATTGCACCCTGCAGGACAAATTAGCACCCAGGCTGTTCACTGATTTATTTATGTGCTTTATAACTAACAAACTGAATAATAAAAGAAAATCTATTGCATTCATTCTCTGTAGGTATTTGTCCATGTTTTACAAAGGCTTTAACCTGAGCCAGGCCATACAACAAAGATAGTAATCACATCCATACATGGTCCAATCCAAATTTATTTATAAAGCACATTTAAAAAACAGCAGAAATTGACCAAAGTGCTGTACAATTATACATTAAAACCCCCCCATAAAAACAACACAATAAAACACTAAGAGCAATTTAAAACCAACAGGACATTAAAATAATAAAAGACCAATAAGAAAGGAAAAAGGATTAAAAAAGGCAACTCATGCAGAGGCAAAAGCCAAGGAATAAAAGTCATGTTTTGAGGTTTGATGTGAAAACAGGCAGTGTGGGGAACAGCCGAACATGTGGAGGCAGAGCGCTCCAGAGCTTTGGAGCTGCAACTGAAAAGGCTCAGTCACCCCTGAGCTTTAACTTTGACTTCGGGACAGTCAGAAGCAGTGTCCTTGATAAAAGATGTGGTTTTAAAAGATCTGAGAGATGAGTTGGAGCTTGCCCATTTAACCATTTATATGTTAATAATAAAATCTTAAAATCAATTCTAAAACGCACAGGGAGCCAGTGAAGAGAAGCCAGAATAGGAGAGATGTGCTCAAGAGAGTTAAAAGACGAGCTGCCGCGTTCTGAACAAGCTGCAGGCGAGACAAAGAGGCTTGGCAAGACGTGTGGTGATAAAAGCATGCATAACCTTTTCAAAATCATCATTATTAGTAGTAGTCGTCAGTAGTAAACAGCTGTAGTAATAATAATAATAATAATAATAATAATTGTATATGTTTTTTTATCACACTGGTATCAGATCGGTACTCGTTATTGGCCAATACCGCAAGTTCAGGTATCTGAATCTGTATCGGGAAGGAAAAAATGTTATCAGAACACCCCTATCCCATGTTCTGATTGCACATATACTCAGATTTTATGCATATGGTGTTGTGTTCTTTATGTTATGACAGTTTTCCGAAAATTACATTTTAAAAAGCACAATAAATTGCGTTGCTTACAGTATCGCAATGTATCCCAATATATTGAATCGTAATCCCTGTATCATGATACGTACCGCCAGATTCTTGCCAATACACAGCCCTAGTATTTTACTGTGTTTGCCGTAAAGGCCTGACGTTTTTGTTCATATTATTGTGGTTTGTTTGGAAGAAGAGAGATACCAAAACTGAGATGTGAGGAAATTCAAATTTTGATTCAAGGGGTGAAAAAAGAAAGTAAGAGGTTTCAGTGTGTGCTTTCCGTTTTGATGACCGAATGAGGGCTCTCACAGTAAGGTGTCATTCATGTGAACCTGTGCAGTAGGTGATAACCTAACAACATGGCCGGCATGGGTCTAACCTAATATTTTAAGAGCCCCGCGGGCCGATTACACAAACACAGTCTTAACCTAAAAACTGATTCCCTGTGGAGAGACGTCTGCCTGGGCATATGAGTGTTATGGAAAGCTGGAAAAATCTATCCTTGAGGAGGCTGTCACAGAGGGAGTAGGATAGCCACATTCAGTGTTTTGTCAAGTTTTGGTATTCAGACTGAGGACTGATAAGCCGAGCCAGTTGAAGCGTGCTGTGAAATCTAGCCTCCAGCAACAAGCATTATCACCATGCAAGTCAGGGCAGAGCTCGGCTCATAGTTCCTCTATCTGACTGCGAGAGAGGCTGCTCGCTGCTGCGGCTCCCTCAAGTCGAGGCAGAGACCTTTGCTACAGTATTGTTTGCCAAGGTTTCTCTTCTGCAACTTCAGTTTGGTTTTGGGCGCGTGTGTTTACGTATGTGCGTGTGATCCCTCCCACAGGTCCTGGTTAGAGAGTTGAAAAGGAAAGACAGGAGTCGCCTCCAGGAAAACTGTTGGGTTAATAAACTGAGAGACGGGAAGGGCAGGGCTCGCAGAGTGTAACTATTGACCAAAGGCCACAGTGGTATGATGATATCAGATATATAGGAGGATGTGATGCCATCACCTTTTTAGCTCCGCTCCTCTTTTTTTTTATTGAAGCTACCTGCTCTAGCACAGTCCATTTCCTGGAACGTTAAACCCAGCCCCAGGCATCTGTTTCAATTAAGAATCGTCAAAAAAGGCTTTAAAGGTTTGAGTCACACACAGGCCTGCTGCACAAGCATACAGCCTGCTGTTACAAAGAGCAGCAAGATGAGGAATAAATCAAAGATCCTCTATGCTTGCGAGTCCAAGAAGTTCTGCGACAAGGAGGGCGAATTGGTTTCCTTTTCCCTGGGAGAAATGGCAAACCTCTGATCCAGAACTTTTTTAAAAAGCAGACTTTCTCCTCTGTGCGATGACTGATTTGAAAAAGGTTTTTTTTTTTTCTGATTAATCCACTGGACCTTGAGTAGGAACAAAACACGTCAATCAAACTGTCTTTGCTTTGCGAACAGTATGTGTCGAATATCGTGTGTGTGTTTCTCATAATGAGACAGTCCTGCTTTGTCCCTCAGCAATCTACAACTATGAGCCCAGCGGTGAGCAGGAGCTGTGTCTGCAGGTGGGCGACACGGTGCACATACTTGAGAAATTGGAAGGTGAGCGAGCCTGAACGCTCAACAGGCCCCGACACATCTCTCTCTTCCTCTTTAAAGCAAGCTGACACAGGAACCTCAATGAAATGTTGAACTAACCGGTAATAGATATGCTATGCATGATAATTAGGGCCGTCAAAGTTAACGTGATAATAACGCGTTAATGCAAATTCTGGCAAAAAAAACTGACATGGCCATTTTCAAAGGGGTCCCTTGAACTCTGACCTCAAGATATGTGAATGAAAATGGGTTCTATGGGCACCCATGAGTCTCCCCTTTACAGACATGCCCAGCTGTTGTTGCCTGTTGGTCTTGAGTTTACCATTTTATGATTTGAGCATATTTTTTATGCTAAATGCAGTACCTGTGAGGGTTACAACAACAGCTGTCAGTGTGCTGACCTGACTATGACCTGGCATTTTCATTCACTATCTTGAGTTCAGAGGTCAAGGGACCCCTTTGAAAATGGCCATGCCAGTTTTTCCTCTCCAAATATCGCACAAGTTTGAAACGTTATTTAGCCTCCTTCACGACAAGCTAGTATGACATGGTTGGTATCAATGGATTCCTTCAGTTTTCTAGTTTCATATGATACCAGTATCTTCCAGCTTTAAAACTGAGCCCGCTACAACCTCCGAAAGATGTGTTAAAGAAATCAGTGATGTTAAAACGAATTTGCGTTAACACGTTATTATCGCACTGACTTTGACAGCTCTAATACATACATTTGCATAAAGCAAGCATATTTGCACACTCCCATCTTGATAAGAGTGTTAAATACTTGACAAATCTCCCTTGCAGTTACATTTTGAACAACTAAAATATGTGCGATTAATTTGCAATTAAACATTTGAATCGATTGACAGCCCTAATAATAATAATGTAAATGAGTCGAGGACGAGGTGTAATGTCATCACTCCTGTGTCGTCCCTCACTATAACATCTTTCTCTGTTAATTAATATTTCCTCAGGCTGGTATAGGGGCCACACGCTACGCAAGAAATCCCACAAGGTGAGGGCATCATTAGCACTCTATCATCCTATAACCAGCGCTGTGATGCATATGTACTGATTCTACCTCATTGTTTCCTCAGGGCATTTTCCCAGCTTCCTACATCTACTTAAAGGAGGCTACCGTTGAGGGAACAGGGTGAGATCACATATCAGTAAACATATCTATCGGCGTGATGATGATCCACTTAGCTTTTGGTTTTGCCTCGTCATTTGCCAATAACATAGCAGCACGCTTGTAATCACCATAAGTGAAGATTCAGTAATGCTTTTCTTGGCCGGTGCAGGGAAAACCGTCCAGCTATTTATCATGTATTAGAAATGCACTTGAGCCTGTCCAAATTATGAGACATGATCTGTGAGTGATGAGCCACTTTTCCCAATATCTTATTATTCTCTCCTTGTGGCCGGTAGCCAGCAGGAAATAATTATTCCAGCGGACTTGCCTCTGGTGCAGGAGCTCGGGGCCACTCTGAGGGAATGGGCGCAGATATGGCACAAGCTCTACGTGGTATGTATAGTCTTATCAGCCTCTCTGTTTCTAGCACACACTCTGATCCATACCACTTTTTCTCTTTTTGTTTCACGCCGCTGAAGGATGTATTGTTAGAAGTGTGTACATCTCTGTCTGACAGGCGAACAAGATATCCCTGTTCAGGGGTGTTCAGCAGATGGCCTACAGCCTCATCGAATATCGATCCCAAATAGTGTCGGGAACGCTGCCTAAGGATGACCTTGTGGAGCTCAGAAAGAAAGTCACAGCAAAGATTGATTACGGAAACCGGTACGAATCCTGCTGACTTGCAACAAACTGCCTGGTGACATAAACACCATTGTAAAGTTTTAATTGCTCTCAGATAAACTCGGCTGATTCTGTTTGATCCTCTCTGCTGGGCAGGATTCTGGGGTTGGACCTGGTGGTGCGAGATGAAGCGGGAAACACGCTGGATCCCGACTGGACCAGCACGGTCAGTCTGTTTCGGGCACACGAGACCGCCTCCCGCAGCGTCGATGACAGGATACAAGAAGAGAAGGCATGATTTTGATTTATTCATAGCAGTGGTATGGACTCATGGCACATGACTTGGACTTGAGTCGGACTCAAGTAACACATTTTACACTCGACTCGACGAATTAAAAAAAAAAGACTTGATTTGGACTTTAACACCAATGACTCGTGACTTCACTTGGACTTGAGCCTTTTGACTTTATACCTTCCACCCCAAGCCAAAAGATTAAAAAGTATGCTATTTAAAAAGTGTGTGCACGAAGACGATCAACTGACCGGTAGACAGCGTCAGAGATGTTGGGTTTATTTTCTTTTTGAGAGATCCTTTATTGATTTATTTAAGAAGAGGACTGAACTGAACTGAACACACTGAACAGAGATCCTTTATTTGTTTGGGAAGAGGACTTACTCATGGGGAAAAAAACTGAACTGAATTGAACAAACTGAATTTCTTTCTTTTGTTCTTTATTGCTGAATCCCCAAAAAGTTGTGTTTTTTTGTTGAACTCTGGACTCTTTATTTTTGGTGAATATTATTGGGACTTGCATTTGATTATCTTAAATTTAATTACCCAGATCCAATTTGCTTGAACCAATCCGACAGCATCCAATCAAGTTGCAGGAGAAAAAGTTACGTTACTGAGCGCCAGTTGGTCCCAGTTACTCTGTTGTCAAAATGGCATTACATTTGGTGAAGAGCATACTACGGCCCAACCCCAATGTCCACACTCACAGACTCACAGACTTTGAGTGGCTGTCCCACTGTCAAATCGTCAAGTCCTTGAGGGCTCTCTCGCAGACATTTTGAGCCCTTTATGAACACTCTCCGTAAGTCCGCATTTCTGCAGACTTTGAGTGCAAAGATTTCAGACTTGTGACTTGCAAAACAATGACTCGGTCCCACCTCTGATTCATAGTATCATTCACTTATTATTCCAAAGTAGCTGTCCATTTCAAATAATACCTGTGTCCATGCACTGCCTTGCTTTTCTGCAGACGCGACTACAAAACCTGGAAATGCAGCGTCAGACCCTGTTCAGTACGGTGCACACCTACAGTCTGCTCATGAACCTGAAGAACTTTGTATGCAACATTGGAGAGGATGCCGAGCTGCTCATGTCTCTGTATGACCCCGACCAGTCTGAATTCATCAGGTTTGCTCCTCACTTTTCCCTTAATTTCACAGTTAAGTGTCATGCTGAGGATATTTGTCGATGTGGGTTCATTGAGTGACAGAGCAGCGTTTGTTCCGGCATGATACAAAGAAAAACACTCAACACAGTCTCCCACATTACGATGTATCTTAATATGACACTAAGTGATGTTGATGTAGCTCCCAAGTCAGACATATAACAAACAATCAAATCTAAAAATTTATAATTTTATTTAAAGAAATGCAACTTTGTCAATTAGCATGGAAAAAATACAAAGTGAAGAATCAAGAAATGTAATTAGTTATACTATGGCTGTGGAGGATAATTATAATGGCTCGAGGTGAGTTATTATTGACACGTAATAATGTTTTAAGTTAACGCTCTAGGCTGGTGTCATGAAGCTGCTGCTTCTTCTGCTCGCTGGTGTAGAAAATGAACGCCTCTATTCTAAGCTGGGCAAAAATGGTGTCAGCATAAATAATAGAAGAGATTAAAAGAACATCTAAGACAAAAAAAAATAAAAGTGACTACCAAGTAAGTTCAGCTTTATGAATGCTCCTTGGGTACGGTCCTTTGACCCCTCTGGAGAGGGCAAGGGTAAAGAGAGTATGCCTTTTATCTGTGACAAAAAATATAAACAAAGACAAAGAACCCCACCCCATGATAAGAAATAAAA